>BPLR01014744.1:0-51883 GCA_021605095.1 Caerostris extrusa | reverse complement strand
AGATGATCAAAATTTCACTACCAGTGGAGGAACTTTAGACTGACACTATGGGGCGCGATTCCTTTTGTCTTTGCAATTTTTGAATTGAACCTTTACATTGATTATTCCCCATTGTTTCTAGCAATAGCCTCTTGGGGTCTTCTTACGTAGAAATCACGATTTTCGTGAACAAAAATCAAAATATTTTTGTTTAATTTTAAGGATACTTTGACTTTCAAAAAACAGTCCCTGCGTCATTAAAAGTCAAAAAAAGAAAGAAGAAATCTAAATAAAATACTTTCGTTAATTAGAAAGTAGAAAAATAAGTAAATTGTAGCTTTAAGAAAAGTCTTTCAATTCAAATGTTGATTATTTTAAAACTCTACAGATAAGCAAATGTTTTAAAATAACCATACTTATAAGGGTGTATGTAGCGCGCTATTAGTTAACGCATTTGTTCTTATAATTTTAATGTTCACTAGCCTGAGTAGTATATATATATATTATATATATGGTGGTATCCATATAAAAGTGATATAGGCATATATACTATGTATATATGATATATCAAACATATATATATATACCTATATATATATATATATATATATTAAATATGGAAGTTAGCGATTTCAACTTTATAATTATTTCATGCATATTAGAATAGAAGCTTCTAAAGGTGAACTGACGATATTTGCGCCAGTCAGTAATCATGTGCCTGTAGTCAACAACACTTGAAATTGTTCTTTTAAACTGTCTCATACTTTTTTCTTAAATTAAAAATAAATCTTAGCTGAAATAATTTTGAGGAATTTCATAAAAGTGCTAATTCAAAACGCAAATTTATCAGCCTTTGTGTCAGCCCTATCGGGTTACAAAAGACGCTTTAAACTTTGACAAATCAGCTATATTAAGCTTGGCCACTCAGGAAGTCACCATTCCATAAATTTTTATTTGCTCAGTATTGTTGGAAGATACCATACTCTTCTGGTGACTTACTACAATTTCACTTTTGCAGTTCACAAAAAATCGAAGAAAGACCCTTTTTTTTTCACGAACAGTGAAAAATTTTTGATTAATGTTACATTCTCTGAAAAGAACAAGCAGAAGCGATAAGTGATTTCTTTCTTATTATTCTGTCCTGCAATAACACACGCGCTTTGTGATAAGGTCTGCACATGTCACTGGCACAGTTTACAATCCCTTGAAGCCAAAACTCCCGCCGCTTTGCCAAGGGAATGCACAGTGTGGTCGCCAACAAAAGAATTTAAATTTATTTTAAACTGATTACTTCTGTGCAAAAACATCTGTTCCTGACGACCGGACAGATGGATTTGAAATGCTTTCGAAAGATCTTACAGAGACGTTTTATGAGATGAATTGATTCGAATACCTAAATGTTGCACATAAGAAATCTGTCAGAAGCAAGCAGTTGTATTTCTCAGCAGTTAATTTCGGGCTATTCATTACAAAAGCCTTTTTTTTAACCACCGATGTTTGGGGGAAAATGAACAGACCGCATACAAACTAACACTGTCTCAGTTATTTATGTCCTCATGAACAAAATCCCAGTTTTTATCCTTAAAAGTATTTATACTTACTTTCTTCAATTTCAAATAATGGATTTGATTTTAAAAATATATATGTTTATTTTTTATTTGGCAGTAGGCATATTTTTTGCAGACAGTCCTATTTGGGGATCTACTGCTCCGTCGAATTTAGATATCATACAAAAGACTTGAAATTTTTTTTCTTCTAATGCAGCTGGCAAACACTTAGATAGTTATCTTTGATGCCAAGAGCTGCATCGACGTTAATCACTTAGCACTACTCCAGGGAGGTGCGTGTAGCTTGAAGATAAGCTACGGACGCGAAGTAACAATATCCCCGTAATGCTCTACGATCATGTTAGACCGGGACCTACTGTTTAAAGTGGATTACGAACCACTACAAAACATCCATGGCACCGCCGAGGCTCGAACCCGAAAACCTGTGGTATCGAGTGCAGAACGCTAGCAGTTCGGCCATGAGGTCCCAAACTTGCAAATGAATTCCTACGTATGTTGACATGCGTATTCGCCCTGGTTTTTCCGCAATAAAGATATCAGACATGCTTTTTCCTTAACAAGTTTTAAACAATTTGCTTATAAAATTGCACAACATTTTTATAACTCCATTCCCAATATTAATTATTCAGTTTTGAATGATCTCGGTAACTATGATTACGATATTTCTTGATTTCAAAAATCGCAAGCAGACCCCGCGCTATTCTGAATATTATTCATTAACATTTCGATATCCTCCTTTCCAAATTATCATGCAGTTTCTCCGCTGAGTCACAATTTCCTCTCCAATTGTTTTTGTTTCTATTGCTTTTTATTTTTTATTACCTTTTATACCTTACTTAAAAAATTATAATATTTTTTTTTTTTTTTTTTCTTTCTAATGCAGCTGGCAAAAACTTAGGCAGCTTGGTCTTGATGCCTTAAGGCAAGCGCTGCACAGATGCACTCACACTTTGCATTACCCAGGGGCGCTTTTTTTAACTTGGAAGATAAGCCACGGACGCGGAGTAACAATGCCCCCGCAACGCTCTACGATCCTATTAGGGACCGGAACCTACGGTTTAAATTGATTCCGAAACTACTCACAAACAACCATGGCACCGCCGAGACACTGAACCGAAACCCGTGGGTACTGAGCGCCAGAGCGCTAGCCACTCTGCCATTCAGGCCCAATTATAATAATTAGTAACATAAAAAATTTATATATGCACATAATTTTATTTTATTAAATAAAAATTATTAAAGAAAAAAATTAATACGTTAACTTATTAAATAAATTAATATATACACACACACAAATACATATATATATATATATATATATATACATGTTTATCTTACCGTTTCTATCTAATCAATAGGTTTAAAGCCTCCAACCAAATATTAGAAGCTGCTCATGTAATATTCGAGATCTTATGTTTTCATATAAAGGCCCTGATTGGGCGAGTGGCTAGCGCTTTGGCGCTCGTTACCACAGGTTTCGATTCGAGTCCCGGCGGTGCGTGGATGCTTTGTAGTGGTTCGAATCCACTTTAAAACCGTAGGACCCGGTCTAATAGAAGGAGCGTTGCGGGGACATTGTTACTTTCGCGTCCGTGGCTTATCTTCATGTTACACGCGCCCCCTGGGTAATGCAAAGTGAGTAACGTCTGTGCAGCGCTTGCCTTAAGGCATCGAAGAGCAAGCTGTGGCATTGTTTGCCAGCTGCATTAGAAAGAAAAAAATGTTTTCATATAAGGGCAACGATTAGATTTGTCTTTTCACTGGCATAAATAGAACATCATTCTTTAAAGATTTACTTTCAATATACTATCTTTATCTATAATTAAATCAGGAAAATTGCAAATTTAAGCCATCAGGGGCCTAATAAAAACTTTTCTTTAAAGGCACATTTTTTGTGACATTTTTCACTTCCCCATTGTCTTTACAACAGCTTCTCAGCCAAAAGTAATTATTTATTTTTGATCGGTACTATGATATCACATTTGGTTAGGAACCTTTAATAATTTTTTTGATTTTGAAATTTTTTTTTTAATTACAAGTAGTTATAAAAGCAAATATTAAAAAAAAATTGAAGTAAATGACACTAGTTATAAATTTCATCTCTGCGATTTGAAAGAGTCTGACTCACTTTTAATCAGGAGTTGAAAGTCATCCAAAACACTTTCGACTAACGAGTCAGATTTTTTATAGATTCCCCATCTCCCCGCCGCTTTTCTGGGTGACTTTATGTACTGCGATCTTTACTAATGGATTTACAAAAAATTTAGAAATACTCCTCAATGACTTTTATCGAACTTGCATGTCTATAAAAGCAGTTTTTTTTTTTTTTAATGCAATATATTTGTTACAATTTTAACAATTGCAGCGTTTATACCAACTTAAAAAACAACAGTTTCAAATTAAAGGGTACTAAATGAGTATAAAATAGCTAGAAGACAAAAGAAAATATGCATTTTAAGCAGAATGATGTTTTTATTCGTAATGCATTAAATCTTATAGAAGCTATTTTTTTTTTTTAGAAAAATTTAAGATTTTCATTCATTGTTGTTTTGAGATAGCTTTTTATAAGTGCCTCAGTGATGAGAAAAAGTCTCTCAACACTAACTTTATTGGCTGCTAAAGCAATTACTATCTTTGCTGCTGATTGTAAGATTGAAGGATAAAATTGAAATAAATCTCCTTAACATTTAGTTTTAACATTCATTCCCAGAATTTTTGAAATAATAAAAAAATTATTTAAAAGAAGAGTTGTAATTTTTATACCAACTCGTAACCCAGCTCCTTCAGAAATGTTCGAACAGAAGGTTCTATTGTTTTTTATGTTTTCTATTCATGCGCAATGCTGTTATAACCAATTATTTAATCACATAAATTACACTAATTTTAATAAATGGGATTTTCTGCATTTCTGCACTATTTAGAGGCTTGCTGATACATTTTTGTTGCTATCAATACACGAAAGCAGTTTTTGAACTTGTGTCGATCAATTACATGATCACTTATAGCTTCACAAGCAAATTTAGGAATGTTATCTATCCTATAAGAACATTAAATAAATCATTATAACTAATTCTCTGGCACTACAGTTCATGTTGGGCCATGGCCGTCTACCAATGGCAGATTCCGAAACAGAAGATGGTTTCTTTTTACGGGGTAAGGTTGTCAGCCTTATTCCCAACGCTCTATAGTCATACAAATCGGGACCTACTGTTTAAAGTGGATTCCGAACCACAACAAAATCCATGATCCCGCATTCTGATTCGAACCCGAAACCTGCGGCACCAGGCATCAGAGAGCAGGTCACTTAAACAAATCAATATATGCTAAAAATATGTTATTGAAATATATAAGCCATAGTACAAGGAGTATTAAAATTTGATTTGTTAATTGATAATAGCTTATGAAACAAAGCAAATCGAACAATCGATCTTTTTCCTTATATACATAAATGCAGTATTAAAAGAAATAATGCCACAGTAATAAATGCTATTTTTATTTGATACAATGAATTTTATACAATCCTTATTGAGACAATTTACATGGCGCTTAAAATTAAAGCAACAATTACTACTTGAGAATATTTCAAAACAAATATTTTTCTTTAAAATAGGAATCTACCTTAAAAAATTTCGTTAGATAAAAATATTCTCTAAGTTTTTTTTTTTTTTTTTTTTTTTTTAACCTTAATAAGGTACCATTATAATTTTTTAATAACATCCACAGATTGAATTCCTAAAATTTTCTGTTAACATTCACCTTCTTTTCGAAATGAAAGTTCGCCAAATTCTCTATTGATGAAATCAATCATGATATTCATACCATACAAACGCCCTGTAGTATGGTAACAGCTATTCCTGCTGTAACGTCTCGCTATGCTAAACTTATAACGGCTTCTAGAAGAGAATTTACAAAAAATTAAAATTAATGATATAAACAAGTAATATAAAAATATTTTTTAAAGTCAATTCCCACTTTTTTTTTCACTCTATTGCAGAAAGTCCTTTATAAATAATTTTCATTCATTTTTTACGTATACCTGGCGCCCTCTATCGGTAGATATATGCAACTTAAATCTAAAAAAAAAAATTTAATTAATTAATTAAATTTAATGAATGAATAGATATTTGAAAAAACTGTATTAACATCAGTGTCATCCACTACAAGTTCAAAAAAATGCATTTGAACATGAGTGGATGAATAAAAAGTATTTTATTGACGATTGAAAATTTGAACAAGATATATAGGGAGAGTGTGAGCTAATAGAAGGAATTGAATTAGATACACAAATGCAAGTCAGTCCAAGGTCGGAGATTTTCAGAGTTAGCAGCTCACTTTGAAAACAGGCGGAAAACTCCGGCCTATTCAGTCACTTTAAAGAAAAGATAACAAAAACAACACTGTTGGTCGACTCGTCACAGAACTTTCCGTTCTTCAGCAAAAATCTCTTTTTAAGACAATCCGTCAAGAGGGGGAAGGTCAGCTTTCCTCACTTCTCTTTGAAGTAGACATTTTCTCAGCTCGTTGTCTATCGCTCATCACGATGGGACAACTCATGGTATATGAATTGGTTGATATTCAATCTGTAGTTGTTTCAACCTCTGAAGGGCGCACAAACATTCGCTAATTTCCTCATTATACATGATACCGAATATCTTCTAGGAGTGACAAATTGTTCTCATTAGTACAAAACTCTAATTGCATGTAATATAACCATCCACAATAAAGCTCGTTTGCTGTCAAATTTGAGTGATGGTTTGAGTTGGATTTATTATATATTTTTCAAATAACATGAATCGTCTCCCCTGTGAATGAAATGCCAAAACTCATCTCGTGAGAAAAAAATGCGACACTATTGAATTAAAATATTCCACGTGCAAAATTAAACGAAATTCTAATGAAATTTATACATTTTGTCTTAATTAGTGTTTAAGAAAGTTTGGCATATTTTCTTCATATTGATGTTATATCAATAGGGGGCCTGAATGGCCGAGTGGAAAGCGCTCTGGCGCTCGGTACCACAGGTTTCGGGTTCGAGTCCCAGCGGTGCCATGGGTGTTTGTAGTGGTTCGAATCCACTTTAAACCGTAGGTTCCGGTCTAATAGGATCGTAGAGTGTGCGAGGGCATTGTTACTCCGCGTCCGGGCTTATCCCTCAAGTTACACGCGCCCCTGGGTAATGCAAAGTGAGTAACGTCTGTGCAACGCTTGCCTTAAGGCATCCAAGCTGTCTAAGAGTTTCCAGTTGCATTAGAAAGAAAAAAAATGTTATATTAATAGAGTACAGAACAATAAAAAGTTACTTTACTTCAATGGAAACACTTTTACTAAAAAATAAAAGGCATGCACAATTTTTATTGTAAATATTTCCGAAAGCTACTAATATTTAAAAATGGCATATATATTTTGGTATGTCAAGATTCTTTCGTAATATTACTGTTGTAAAAAAAAAAATCCGTTGAATAAGATCAAAGAAGCCATATTTTTACCAAGTTAGGAATAGATAGACCCTTCTTCTCCTGAGCCCTGCAGTATTCGAATGTTCGATGTTTATTCTGTGAATTCGAAAAATTTTACGAAAAGTTTCTCTTTTTTTTTTTTTTTAAGACAAAATGTTTGAAAAATGGATAAGAAAAAAAAGACATAAAGTAAACATGAAATGTGAAACCTTTAAAAACTTACAATCAAAATTATATATGGCCAAACAGTGAAATATTACTGTATATTTATTCAATTCCTTCTATTAGCTCACACTCTCCCTATATGTTGTTCAAATTTTCAATCGTTCATAGAATATTTTTTATTCATCCACTCAAGCTCACATACATTTTTTTGAACTTGTAGTGGATGAACTGGATGTTAATACAGTTTTTTCAAATATTAAAAATATTAATTCAGTAATTAAATTTAATTCATTAATTTTAGGGTTTTTTTTTTTTTTATTTTATTTTATTATTTTTTTTTTTTTTGATTTAGGTTGCATATATCTACCAATAGAGGACGCCAGATAAACTTAAAAAATGAATGAAAATTATTTATAAAGGACTTTTTGCAATATAGTGAAAAAAAGTAGGAATTGTCTTTAAAAAAAAAAAAATTATATCACTTGTATATAGTATATTGTATAATTCATGGCAATAAAATTTTATTAGCATTATAAAAAATACGTAATGTTTGAATAGAAATTATAGAAAAGCTTATTTACGATGTCACAAAATGTTTTGTGTAGCATTGATATCAAATTCAGCCTTAGAGAATTATCCAAATACTTGAAAATATTATTACAATTTGAATGTACATCAATAAAATTCGAATGTTAAAAATGGGAAAATTATATTAATTTCTGGAAAAAATTCATCATAAATAAAATTCAATATTATGAAATTTTTTATTATACACGAAAATGTCTGGTATCTAAATATTTATAAGAAGTTATAGTAGGCGTTCTAACCCGGCATTCGATGGTTCGCTACTTTTTCTACAATACGGCACTGATGGAGCCGTTCACTTTCACATTTTTTCGAGTGGGTTGAGACTACGGATTGCAATACCGGGAAACCGAATACCGGTATTTTGAGCCATTTCTACAATTTTGTAATAACGGTATTTACAAGTTTAAATACCATTTTTTCGGTATTTACTAGAAATTTAGAATTCTTATCTATGAATTTTTATTCAGAATTCTTATCTGAAAAACTAGAAATTCTTACCTGGGAAAACAAGGTTGTAGTTGTGAAGAAAGTGTGTAACATTTCGAGGATTTTTAAATTGGTCAGTTTGTCATTAACATTGTATTTGCGTATCATACTTTAGAGTTCAAAATATTTTTCAGATTTATTATATATATACTCATAAATAATGCCCCATAATAATGAATAAGAATAACTTTAATGACCATAAAAAAATCAGTAGATAATACTTCGGTTTTGGCTTTATTATTTATATGATGAATATGGTGGCACAATGTAAAAAATGTTCAAGAGTTATTAAAGTGAATGGAAGCCATACACACCCCACGAACTCCATACCCCACGAACCCACGGAAGCCCACGAACTCCATACACATTTAAAAACGAAACATGATACAAATTTTTTAAAGAGGAAAGAATCTAATTGTTATGAAGATGAAACTTAAGCACAGTTTCTAAGCCCAAATCATCAGGGATTTTAGATTATTTTGAAAAAAAGATAATTTGGATGAAACTATAAGTAAATTGACAGCATTGGATGGTTTGCCATTTCGAGTGTTTTTTGTGTTATTTACATTCTCTAATAAAACTGGCAAATAAAACAAAAGAACACCAGTGTTTTCTTTCTTTTTCTAAAATTTCTACTACCGATATTAAAACCGGTATACCGGTATTAAGATCTAAAAATACCGAATGCCGGTATTGAACTTTTGGTCACATATTGCAACTCTTAGTTGAGGTCTTTCTTTATTGTAACTGTCAATTTTCATTTCACTACAGAATGAAACTCGTAAAAAGTTCATAAATTTATGTTTAATTTGTAACAATTTTTCAAAGTGAAAATCCAAATTACAGAAGCAACGCGATATCAGATGCTTTTTAAAAAACAATAAGGAAAGTTGACATTTTTTCTTTTCTTTTTTCATAGAGTAATTTGTCACAACTTGTTTTTGTCTTTATGCGTTATTTGTGTCTTATTCATTATTCATTATTCTTGTGTGTTGCGTTTTTTATATGCAATTAAGTCAATATTTGATGTATACATTTTTTAATTTTTGGAGTTGCTATAATGATGAAATGAGCCTGATGGCCGAGTGACTAGCGCTCGGTGCCACAGGTTTGCGGTTCGAGTCCCGGCTTTGCTATAGATGTTTGTAGTGATTCGGAATCCACTTTAAACATTAAGTCACAGTATATTAAGACTGTTGGGAGTAGGGCTGATAATCCTACCCCGTAAAAAAAAAACATCTCCTGTCTCGCAATCTGCCAGTAGGCAGACAGCCTTGGCACACCACGGAGCTGTTGCGCCAATGAAAAGAATGGTGAAATACTTTGTTGGATATTAAAATCGCCTATATAAGTTCAGAATATACATAAGCGCATTAAATACATTATGTACAATGTTTTAATCATTTTGGAATTATCTGTAGCATCCCTGTTAAAATAATATTGAAGCTCGATAATCCGGCATTGCCTTGGTCCCGAATGTACCAAATTAAAGAACACTTACTATACTATAGTTCTTTAAATAAAAATTATCTTTCTCCATTTTGATGGTGACAAAATTAGAGAGCCATTTTTGTTAATTTCCAAAAGTAACTGGCAATTAGGCTTATACATATAAAAATGTATTTATATAGGAGTTGATCTTTGTGTCGGGGCTGATGACCGAGTGACTAACACTTTGGCACAAGGTTCCACAGGTTTCAGGTTTTAGTTCCGGTGGTACCATGAATGTTTGTAGTCATTCGGAATCGACTTTAAACCATAGTTCCTCATATAATATGACTGTAGAGCGTTGTTTGTAGAGCTGACAACCCTGCCCCGTAAAAGAAAAACATTCCCTGTCTTGAAATCTGTCAGTAGGCAGGTGGTCTCGGCCCACCATGGAGCTGTTGCGCCATTTAAGAAGAAGTCTTTTTCGTATTAGTAAAAACCTAAATAATACTACAGTTACTCATGCGATTGAGAGTAGTGTCTCGTTTGATGTCTATTGATACGTTAGTTCCAGAAGAATTTCATTGCAATGCCATGCATTTCAGTTAATAAAGGAATTCGGATATTCATTCTTTTGATTACACTTGCACTCCAAAATCATAAGCGTTTAATCAACTATATCTCTACTGATTGCAAAAACGAAATATCAGGCAGATTCAACTTCATCTGGCAAAACATCAATTGCATAGTTAACAGCAATTAAGATTGTCTACTGTGTGTATGTTTATCAAAGAAAAGGCATCAAAACTCTTTCGACAGGACATGCTAAGTATTGTCTTTTGCTAATATAGAGTGTCTCAAAATTCACAAGATTCGAATTCTATGCCATTTGCGTGATAAAGTGTTGCCAACGAAAAAACAAGACAGAATGCCAGCTGTTAGTTCTTATATAATCTTTTACCGTATACTTTATGAATCAATAAAAAACTTCTCAGTTTTTAATTAAAAACTTGTGTTTTCTATAACTATTTCTTGGGACACCTTTTATTTTGATTAATAATTAATGTCACAGATCTATATAATTTTGTTCTACTGTTGGAATGGGGTTTTTTCAATCAAATTGCGTTAATATTTTAAATGACAGTGTTTTTTTAATGTATGATTTAATAGAAGAGCATGAGTGATGTCTTGGGTTCTTGGATCTGGGATATCTTTAGTGCTCATGCTCGTCGATACATATTCCTGTTATACGAAATATTTCAATGATCAGCGGTAACAATCTTTAAGTAGCAAGATGAATTTCTGACATTTGATATAACCTCTTTGTTGTATTTTTAACCCTCGAGCCATGCTTCTATAAGAATCTAAGGCTTTCCAAGCCCAGCACACTTTATATTTCGAAAACGATCATGGATGAATAACGGAAGACCATAGAGTTCATGATGCCACTAATCGTAAAATATATTGAAATCATTGCAACAGCAATTGGTTTTTTACTATGTAAATAATTCGTTTCTTTAAGCACAAAGCAAATATTTTCCCTATATTAAAAGATATTAACGAGATTTAATAACCCGCAAGAATTTGACAATATTCAGTAATCACAACCAATCCATAGAGCTAAAAAGTTTTTTTTTTTTTTTTTTTTTTAATTACGGGAAAATATACAGGACAACAGGTATTATAAAAAAGAAAAAATACAACGAATAAGATAGAAACAAATAACATCAGTTTACCCAGCCACTAAGTCTGACAATCCAATAATGCTTCCATAAAGAAACAGGAGGCAGTACAGAACAGGAAGTGAGACATGTTAAAATGATCATAACAGGGCTTGTGACTGTTTTTAACAGTATTTAATAACTCATCTCTCTTGTTTTGGGGTAATTCACCTGCCTTTCACTGCAGAACTGTAAGAAGCTCACACTCACAGCTAAAGTTACTCACAATATTACAAGCACATAACTGCCACAGGAATATTAAAATTATAAAACAAAATTGCTATATATACTGCTTTCTACTAGCACAGATCTTTGCCTTAAAATCTCAGTTTTAATTGTTAATTTCTTATCTTTGCCGACACTATTGGCAAAAATTAATTTTAAAATAGAAGAACTATGAAGCTTTTTGTGGCTCAATGGAAGAGAGAAACCAAATTCCTTTTTAATAATGGGTTGGCTGAAACACAATTTCTAATGGTTTCAATAGAAACAGTTAATGATTTGCCAATGGGGAAAGGGTTCCATCTATGGTATCTATAATGTTGGTGTATTTCTATCAAAGTGGATTTTTTTTTTTTATTTTTTATTTTTTTTTTTTATTTTATTCCGTGCTCATGATTAAAAAAGTTTTTGTTCTAGATAACTAGATCGTACAATAGAAGATCGTCAGTGTTAGTGCTTCACCTTTGATTGGATAACCAAACAAAATTAATATTTTAAAAATAACCCCATTTCGTTTCTTAATTTCATATTGTTCCTAATGAAGAGCTACAGGATATAGTGAAAATAACACAAATATATTAACAATTTCAAAGATATTTTTTTTAAGTTAGTATTGAACTAGTTTAGTTTGGCAACAAACCTTTCCAAACAAACATCAAAACAAATCATTTTGAATAACAGTAAAGCATTTTTTAAAAAGCAGATATGTCTTCAAGCACAAAGCGTACTGTTTATGTTGGTAAATAAGCCATTATTAATATCTTTAAAAATTTTGACTGCCTTTTCTTTTTTTATGTTGTATTTTTTTCCTCAAATGAATTGCAAGTTATTTCATGTCAAATATCCAATACTTTTAAAAATTGGCACATTATTTATAAAGCTTGTTGTATATTCGTAGAAATTTTGATATTGTTTTGTAAATGAAATATGAGTTGAGGTTGAAATGTAATATTAAAATTGTGAGAATGAAGTGACACTTATTTATTTAGTTCTAAAGAGACAACTAGCTGTGTTCATCCAACTTTTTAGAAAATGGATGAACTGTTTGAAAAGAATTTTGTAAGAATGTTGCTAGTTGCGTTTGTGTTCGCTTATAACACTTTTTTTTCCCTATTTCAGGTTCACTTGCTGAAGAAGTTAATAAAGATATAATCCATGCTGCCTTTATTCCATTCGGTGAAATAATTGATATTCAGATTCCATTAGATTATGAAACACGTATCCTTTTCCAAAAAAGTATTTTTATTAACTTAATCAGTCAATCAAAAGTATTTTTTTCATTTTCTCTAAATTCTAGCTAGTTTTAATTTGTGCATTTAGGAATATTTAATGTAATTAAACCTGGCTAAGTGCTGGTCCATTAAATTGTAGTCATTATTGCAACCAATAGATGTTGTTGTGATATGAAAAATATATTATAAATATATATGAAAATTGATGGAGAAATATATGAAAATTGATGGAGAAATATTGGAAAAACTGGTTTTGTGAGATCAGATTATAAAATGTTTATAAAACATCATTTCAATTCCTCTTAAAAGGTTATTTAAGAAAATTTCTCAAAAAGCTATAAATACATTTAAAAAAAAAACTGGGATTCCTCCTTTAAATAGAAATGCCATCCAAACCATATTTTAATTGCAAAAGGAGGATTAACCTAAAACATACAAATAAAGATACACTTACAAGCATTTCATCTTTTAAAAAAAAAAAAAATTTCTCAACTTACCTTCTAACGATCTAAAGAAAGCACAACTGTAATTTTTTGTTAATGCTTATTAAGAAAATGCCTAATTTTATTACTGTTTTCCCCTATCTGTTTTATATTTATATTAAATTTCTTATTTAAACAATCCTTATAAAAATAAAATATTATTTCAAAAATCAGGGATTCTTTGATGTTTGTTGCTGCTCATTTTCAAGCCAAGTTAGCAATCATCAAAGGGGGATGATCATTGCTGGAGGCAATTCGGCTCATTACTCTACTTATGGTAACCCTAAGACTAGTTATTTTGGCTGTCCGGTTAATGATTAATCACTCATTTTTAAATGGGATTTAGACTAGTGTGTGCTACCTTTGCGCCTGCTATTTAAAAAAAAAATTGCTATATATATACTTCTACTTCTTTGGATTAAGCAACTTAGAAAAATAAAGTTTTTATTATTTATATATATCGTTCATATCTCATGTCATGATTTCAAATTTTGGAAGGTGAAGTTAAAATTTGTGCAGGAAGTAGGATTGATTCCATCAAAATTTTCTCTTTGCAGCAAGTGTGAATCAAGAATGGTAGTAAATACTGTAATGTGAGTTAAGGGGGAAGGGAGGTTGGCGGAAGCTGTAAAAAGGCAAAAAAAAAAAAAGTGCATCAAACGTTGAGGGAACACCACAAAAATCAAACAGCTATTTGTTATCTTTGAGTAAAAAGTGGACTGTTGCGATATCTATTATATATAATTCCCGTGTCACGATGTTTGTTCGCAATGAACTCCGAAACTAACCATCCGATTTTAACTCTTTTTTTTTTTTTTTTTTTTTTTAATGTGGGTTTTGTTCCAACTTGAGACATAGGATAGTTTTTATTCAGATTTTTTTTGTATTTAAATGCAAAATTGGTTAAAATCTAGCATTGAGGGAGGCGCCAATCTTGCAACCCTGAATTTTCGCCAATTTCTTTAGGGTTGCAATACTGCAATTAGAGGAATTCGTAGCTTCATTTTTCGAACAATATAATGACTATTTTTAGATGGCGCTGTGTCTCGATTGCCTGTACTACATAACCGTAAAATTCTCATGTTCTGAACATTATTGTTTTATGTTCTACTTTAAATTTTGTGAAAATTATATTGTATGAAATTTATATTATTTCTATGCGAAATAAATCAAATGTATGTAAGTATTACCTGATTTGATTATCAATATTTTTTTTATTTTCGAAGTTTGAATTGGAATTGGAATAAAATATATGGAATGAAAAGTTGTGAATCAAAACATTGAACTTAAAGTTTGTCAACATGTGTTTTATTTGATTAAGAATTCTAAAATGAAATGTGATCTGTAAGATAATATAATATAGACAATATAATTTTAAAGAAATATGATGAATTTTAAGATTTTTTGAAAAGTGTGAAAATGAAGTAAACTCTGCAATTATTTGATATAATGATAACATTAAAATTTTATATAAGGTATTATAATAGTTGCAAGTTGAAAATCAAGGACATTTTTTTAAAAACTTTTGTTATTTGAAAAACAAAGAATTTGAGTTATAAATTTGAGTGATTTGAATATTGTCGAAGAAAAATTGATAAATGGTACTTTAAATTGGAAGTTATTTAAAGAAAACAAAACAAATAAATAAGTATTTATATTAATAAAGGAGAATTTAAAGCTCAATAACATTTTTATGTATGTACATTTGTTTTTATTTACATTTAAAAGTTGGTTTTAATTATTTCTTTTGAATTTTTATGCATTTTGTATTCATTCAAAACACCATAATACTAATATTTCTGTTCTAAATGCTTTGAAACTTCATGAAAAGTTTTCTTTAAATGTATGAAAGGAATAGAACATGGAAATTAACCTAAATTCATAAATTAGTTTTATTTCAGTTTTTAAACTAAGAATTTTTGTAAATTTGTAAAAAAAGTTTGTGTCGACAAACTTTAAGCATACAAAAATGTATAAATATTTAAGATATAAATTTGAAAACAGTATATTACCTACATAAGGATATTCCCAGCATAAAAATACTTGCAAAGGAAAAAAACTATTCATGTTTTATTTATTTTTGAATTATCAAGTTTTACAACAATATCACATTTTTGCAATGTTTATCCATATTTTAAAGAATAAATTGTATAAAAAATAGTTAAAGTTGATATTTTTATGTGAAATTCAAAGGTTTTGAATATATTTAATCAAAACACTTGCAAAAAGGCTAGATATTTTAAATTCAGGTCATTTCATATTAAAAAGCCTTTGCAAATAGGAGGAAGTTGTAAAAAAAATTTTGTCGAGCAAATTTTAACTTTTTCAAAACACAGCTCAGAAAATATTTAGAGCTTTGGGGGAAAATAAAACTATATTTTTAATAAATAAGACTAGATAATTAAATGGCATTTTAATATATTTACAGCATTTTTAAAATTAATATCTCTAATTAAAAGTTGTTTTTAGCTTTTTCTCAGAATGAATTTTTATGCTTTTTGTTTTCATGTGCAACACCATAACACAAGTAATTTTGATCCAAATGCTACAAAACTTTGTATTTATGTTTTTCATAAATGTTTACAGATAATAAACCTCTGAAATGATTATAGCTACATAAATATATTTTATTTTAAATGTTAAGCTTGGAGTTACATGCAAATTTTGAAAGAATTTTGTGTCGACAGTATTTAAACTAGCACAAAATAATAAAGATATAAATTTACCAGAGGTCTATTCCCTGTAAAATGTTAATACAAGCAAATACAAACTTAGAAATTTCAAAAATATTGATTTGATTTTGAGTTGTCATGTTTTGTAACAGTATCAATTTTTGGCCATATTACCTGTCATTCCTGGCTCTACGTTTGCTGATGAGATTAACGCATGTTTGAAACAATCATTTCTATGGAAAAACGTTGAAACACTTCGATTGACCATAAATATGCGAGTACAATTACATAATGATCCATTGGAACAAGTATTTTCAAATCAATTACTGGATACTAGAAGCGGTACAATCAGACTACATCAAAATATGCAATGCATCCAATTGCCAGACAATTTCTGCTCTGTTGTTCATTCAAAAAATGAATTAATTGAGAGTGTATTTCCGGATTTTCTTAATAATCACTTAAACCATAATTGGCTCAGTAATCGTGCAATTTTGGCAGCAAAAAATATTGATGTTGATGAAATTAACTGTCAAATACAAAATTTATTGCCAGGCAATCTAATGACTTTTAGGGGGCTGAATGGCCGAGTGACTAGCGCTCGGTACCACAGGTTTCGGGTTCGAGTCCGGCGGTGCCATGAATGTTTGTAGTGGTTCGAATCCACTTTAAACCGTAGGTCCCGGTCTAACAGGATCGTCGAGCGTTGCGGGGGATGTTGTTACTCCGCGTCCGTGGCTATCTTCAAGTTGCATGCACCTCCTGGGTAGTGCTAAGCGAGTAACGTTTGTGCATCCCTTGCCTTAAGGCATTAAAGGTAATTGTCTGAGTGGTTGCCAGCTGCGTTGGAACAAACAAAAAAAAAAAAAAATCTGATGACTTTTAAGTCAATCGACACCATTGCTGATGAAAACCAGATCGTCAATTTTCTGATTGAATTTTTAAATTCTCTGGATATGCCAGGAATGCCGTCTCACAATCTTCGTCTGAAAATTGGTTCACCGATCATTCTATTGCGTAACTTAAATCCACCAAAATTATGCAACGGTACACGATTTGTCACCAGAAGAATTACCGGGAAACGTACTTGAAGCAACGATATTGACTGGAAAGTTTAAAGGCGAAGTCGTCCTGTACCTACCTATGATACCATCAGAATCTACACCTTTCAAAAGTCTACAATTTTCGATATGTTTGGCTTTTGCGATGACAATAAATAAGTCGCAAGGGCAGACAACGGCTATTTGTGGCTTGGACTTGGAGAATCCGTGTTTCTCCCATGGGTAGCTGTATGTTGCATGCTCACGTATTGGAAAACCATCGAATTTATTTATTTTAACGAAAGACAGATTAACAAGAAATAGTGTTCATCGCTTAGTTCTTAGTTAAATGAAAGTAATGATTATTAAAAATTAAATTAGGTAAAATAATTAAAAACAGTGTTAAAAATCAACATTATCTACCTCATTCATTAAATTAATAAAAATTAAACATTTTCTATTCGTTGAAGTTTAATTTGATCTTTTCATCATTCTTTACCAATCACTTCCTTAACAATACCAATTATAGTATCTAATAATTGAACGAAATACAAGAAAGCCACAGCAATGCATGGCCGGGTCTTCTAGTATTTAATATAATTACAACTTCATCTATGTCATTTTATGATTATTTAGAAAGAACATTTTTACTTAACATAAATAGATTATAGCAGCAATGCATGATATATGTGATTGATTATCATAAGAATTAATTTGTCCATTAGTCATTTATATTTGGATTTTTATTGTTTGGAAATTAAGCTGCTAAAAATTCATTACTTGGCATTTTTGTTCATTTTGTTGTCTCTTTCAAATAATTTTATCTTCTTATCATGTATTGCAAATGATATTAGATTATTAGCAATTTCTGATTCTTTTCCTATGTATATTATTGTGTGAATGGAATAATGTTCTTAAAATAACAGAAGATTTTAAAATGAGTGAAAAGGAAAGCATTCATTAACAAAAACTTCATTAAGTAATAAAAATACAAAAATGTGCATGTATGAGATCATTACTTTTATTATAATTAATAAGTTATTGAATGAAGGTATCAATTAATACAATTATTAAATTGTATTTTTTATACATAATTATAATGTTGTTTTAAATACTCTTATTTTTGTTTAGTAAATCATTATTGAACCTTAATATTTGTTTAGAAAAGCACAGAGGCTTTGCATTTGTGGAGTTTGAAGCTGCAGATGTAATAACTATCATATTTTATTCTTTCTTCTGTAATACTATTTTCTTGCATTTCAGAGTTTAGCACAACAATCTAGAAAATTTTTTAAATGCATATGATTTTTAATTTTAAGTAACAATTCCTCATTAATTCTATTAGTAACTTTTTTTTTTTTTTATTTAAATTTCAAACCTATCATTATTTTGATTAATTATTTTAGTAAGACTTATAATATTTCATACATTTTTAACTCTCCGAAATGCTCAAAATTAAATATAATTTGATTTCAAAAGATTAATCATTTTAATAACCATTTATTTGTCTCTTTTTTTTTATTTTTTTGCTAAAAATAGTGTGTGTTCATTTGAGGTTTCCAAGTTGACACTAATATATAACGCGTTAAGAGAAAAGTGTTAGAATTTGTCAGTTTTGTTATAAAACTATATTGATATATTTATAAGCTCATATAAAATAAATATGCTCAGGTAGCAATCTTTTAAGAAATCTCTATTAGTAAAATAAAAAAAAAAAAATGCATGAAAATTAGTCCTAAATTATATAAATTGTATTTGTATCTGTGTATTATTCAATTTCATTTTTCATGGCAATTAATTCACAGCCAATTTAAAATGTAATTAATAATTAATAATTTTTTAATTGGTTTTTATGAAATATTATTATAAATATTAAAAATCTTTGGAAAATGCATATGTTCATATATATTAATAACTAATATAGAAAACTAATTATAGAGACAAATACTTTCAATTCAATTTATTATTTTTTAGGAAGCTGCTGCTGCTATTGATAATATGGTAAGGATAATTATTTGTTTCTATATTTTTTTTTTTAATGTTTATTGTTATTAATTTAATTTTTATAAGATAATTAATTTAAATGAATTTTTAATTTTTAATTACTCATTTTCAGTTTTATTCAATATAAAAATAAAAATTATATATATATATATATGGTTACATCTGTAATAAGTTCTTACCAATGAATTAATCAGATAAAAAAGATGTCAAATTCTTAAATTGTGTGTGAAGCATACATAAATATGAAAAATTAATTGCAGTTTATATATAAAGTTATTATTATAAACATATATATATAATGCATTTTAATCATCATACACAAATAGTGATTTCAATAATCTTCATGATTAAGCACCAGTATTGATATAGATTATTTTCAATAATATTTAGTAAAATCATAAACTTAAATCTAATAGATGAATTTTCACATTCAAGTAACTTGCATATTGTAACCAAAAGATAAACCATATTCTTACCAATGTATAAAAAAGACCAGAAAATTTAAAAATAAATCCAGAGTAGAATCATATGCAATAAAGGAATACTTTTATTTAATAAGAACTAAAAAATACCTTGTAATGAATGTTTTAAATTCCTACACATTCTAAAAATCTATCACTGGCTTAATTTTTAAATAATTTGTCAGAAATAGCTTGACAATCAACACATTTTGTGGATGCTGTAACAAACATAACTGAAAAAATCAAAATAAAACTTTTTAATCTCTTCAGGGACATTTTTTAAGGTAAGAAAGAAGGACTTAATTTTTGTTTTATTATAATTTATTCATTTTTTATTGATAGGAATTAAAAAATTGAGTAACAATCAAAATGCACAAAAACACTATAACGTCCACATTTGTGGCCACTGCTTGTTAATAGTAATTTATAAGTCAAATGATTTCGTACATTCTGTGCATAAATTATTCTTTTTATTTCCAGGTATTCATTATTAAAACTAAATACATTTAATATATCTGTTATTTTTTTTTTTTTATTAAATATTAACAGTTTGTTTAAATAATCAAACAACGTCAACACATTTATTAACACAACTCAAAATACTATTTTCATATTCCTAACTGTAAATACTGTTATCAGTGCAGCCAAACCATCAGATTTGCATTTTTCTTGTTAAGAGATTCTGTAGCAGATAATTTATTATCAAATTTTTGTTCTTTTTATTAATGATATTAATTATAATTATAAAAAACTAAATGTCTACATATGTGGCTAAAGGCATCAAGAGATTAATAAATGCATTGTAAAAGCTGGAAATATTTTGCAGTATATTATACAGAGAAAAGAACTATAGTTTTTGGAAATTTTCAAATTGATTTGGTGATGTAGGCAGATTTCAACTAGTGATTGTGTTTACTGTTAATCAAAAAGTGTCGCATTTATTTATAATTTGTTTTTTCCAGAATGATTCTGAACTTTTTGGTAGAGCAATTCGAGTGAATTTGGCAAAACCAATGAAAATAAAAGAAGGTTCAACTAGATCAGGTATGTGGGGTTTTTTTTCTTCTTCTCTTTCTGCAATGGATATGCATATGGTAATACTGAAACTAGCAAATAATTCTTTTAATGCAGTCCAATTGCTAAAATTAATTATTACTTTCAAATCATCTATCAATAAAAATAACACTCACTTAAAATTTATTTTTAAAAATCCATAATAGATTTTCAATTTATTTATATTGAAGAAAAGAAAATACTGAAAGTATGATCGAACGCATAAATATCCTTATTTAAAAAATATGCAACTTATTCTAAGTATTTAAAATTACTGCATTGCAGTGTTCACTGTCTTTTAGTAATGATTTTAAATTGTTGAATGTTATATTTAATTATTAAAAGTAACAAAATCTGCAAGCATTTATAAAAGGGAAGATAATGTTTGATTTATTTTTATTAATATATTTATTTATTTTATATGTTAATAAAATGTATTAATTTAAAATTCCCTGGCAGAATACTCTAAGTTAATAATGCTTATTTCAACTTTTTAAACTATTAAAATAAGGAAATATTCCAATAAGTACTTACTATTTTAATTAAAGAATATGTAAACATTTTTGTTATATTTTATTTTTATTTTTTGGAACAAGACCATACAAAGTATTCATAATTAATAATACTTGATAAGAGAATATTTATGTATGATATTAATTTTTATATATTCTGTTTCATTAAATTGTTAAGTATCTTAATTAAAAATTAGTATTTGTACTTGTGTTACTCATTAATATATTTTCTAAGTTGAAATTTAAAATACATTACATTTTTCACAGTTGAAAATTAATCACTTTGAATTACTTTATATAACTTTGTTTCTCCTTAGTTTGGTCTGATGATAATTGGCTTAAAAAACATGCTGGAGAAACTTTAGAAACTGAAGAATCAGAAGAGGGGGAAATAAAAGGAAACATGAAGATGATGAGGTTTGTCTGCAAGATTTTTTAATTGGATTCTTAAAAAAAAATTTCATGAATGAATTTGTATTATCTATAGCAGCTTTGTTTAAATCGATTAATGCTTAAATTATTGTCTTCTAAACTATTATGCAGTAACCATTGTTGATCCAGTGCATTGAGGATCGCAGCCATGCTGGATTATTGAATTTCAATATAGAAGATACCAAAAATAAATCACATAATTTAAGCTATTGAAACATGCACATATTGAATGTGTTGATACACAATCCGAACCCGTGTAGACGACATAAACATCTAACGAATGTGAGCAGCATTTTGTCGTCATCTGGTAACCAAAGTTGACAAGCTCCTGAATATATGCAAAAGTATGAAATTGAATGCTTGATTGATGCAGATTAATGAGAGAGTACTGTATTATGTTTATGTAATTATATATAAATAATAATTTTTCAAATCTTACTTGGATGTTTTAGAACATTTGAAGATATTGAGGATGTTATTCATTAATGTGTTTTCTTATTTTTAAATTATAAAAAAAAAATATTTTAGATTGCTAATATAATACTATGCAACTATATATCAGCATTTAATCTAGTAAGGATGAATGCTGTCTAGTAATTGTGCATTAAATGATTCTATTAAGTAAAATATAAATTAAAAACTGTTTTTTATACCAATTTAATTTATTTTTCAAAAATTTAAAATTCATTTTAAATTGCAGAACTACTTTTATTTTTAAAAAATGTGTTTTTCTACATAAATTATATTAGCATTTTTTATAAAAAAATTATTTAATTGAACAATGTATGTCTGTTGATTTTAAAATTTACAGAAGTTAATAATTTCAGAAATTTTTTCTGCAATTATTATTTTTTAATTAGATTTAGCTTTAAAGTTATTGAATCCTTTTTATTATTTTATGAACATATAAATATTTGCAGAACTATGAAAAAAAAATTAATATTCATATTCTCTGATTAACTATTGACTATCTTCAGTGTTAAAAAGTTATGGATTGCCATTATGGGAAAATGATATTATGCATCCATTTTTTTGTGCTGTTTCTTTGTCTTCACACTTAATTTCTTATTTATTTTTGTTATAAAATACTATGCCACATTTTGTTAGATTAAACATCATATCTTTATTGATTCATTTGTTTATATCATTATTTTCTTTTATTTTTCCTTCTGGTATGAGAAAATTTATAAAATATTTTCTGAAAAAAATTAAAATATTTTTGAGTTTTTACAATACTAAAAAAAAATGGGGGAAAGTTATTGCTTTATCTTTCCTTATATATGTTTGTATATAACTTCTTCCCTACTTATTAAGGGAAAAAAGTTTTTATCAAACAGTAACATAATCTACAGTTTTATACCACTTAACTCATAATAAAAAGCCCATTAATCATTGTAAGCTATGGAAAAATTCTTTTAACAATAATTAATTGGATTAAAAAATATTAGCAAAAAAGTTTCTGAATACCATTTTTTTTTAACTCAATTCTTAATTAAAGAGTACTCTTAAATTCTTTTCTTTGTTGGTGTTTAAAACTAGTCTTATAAAAGATGGAATTGATTCTGAGCAATTGATGGATGATATTGCACTGTATTTTGATACTATTTTGGAGATTCAGGATGTTAAGTTTATCAATAGATTTATTAAAATTCTTTTCTTCTGTCAAATATATTAATTTGTGGTCTGTTATGAATGTTAATGTTGATATCTAGAAATCAACTTCAAGGTTAGCTGTACTAATTTTCTTTTTAAAATTAGCTGTATTGGATAAATGTCATGACAAAGTTTTTGAAAATTTGGATAGCTGAAAACAATTAGGTCATCTAGATACCTAAAAGCATGTTTGTGAATTGGACAATTTTTTTCAAAGTAGTGCAAGTAAAGATTACCTAGTATTGACGAATATTTAGTTCTTTGATGAACACTTTGGATATAAAGATTGTCATTATTGTAGATCAGTAATCAAAGTGAACTTTTAGAATATTATGATACTTGTGCTAAAAGTGAGTTTAAGATTTCTTGGAGACTCATAATAGGAAGAGATCCTTAAAATCAAAGTTATATATAGAGATAAGATATTATTTAAAGAATCATTAAAATGTTTTAAATAGATTTATTGTAGGAATCTATCATGATAAAAATGATATTAAGATTATTATTAAAAAATTTAAAAAATATCTATTATGGTTTATTTATAAATGTAGAGGTACCAAAGTGAAGAAATAATAAAATATTAGAGTTTTGTAAAAATTTGGATATATTATTACATAAGGAAATTTGATGGAGTGGTTGCTAATTTTAAAGAATTTGTCAAAAGCAATGACTTTTTAAATATTTTTATTGACCACATTAAGAGTTGTTTTTATAGATTTGTATGTAGAAAATTATTGATTTCATTGTCTATCAAATTGATGTAATATAGCTGATAAAAGTATAGTTATTAGAAGCTTTATCAATTGGTGTAATAATACATTTTCCCTGTTTTTACTAGTATTGCTTTTATTAATGAAGTGTAGTTACAGAAGGTGGTGGATATGAAAGAGTGACTTGGTTTTGAATACAATTTTTTTTTTTTTTTATTTGTTTTAAATGTTTCACTTCAACTCAATGAAAAAGTCAATGGGAATAGAGGAGAAAGTAGATGTTACAGAATGTGTCTATATTGTTTAATACTTCTGTGAAAATATTTTAATATTCAATTTGAAAGTTCATCTGAATTTTGTTTCTTTATATATATATATATATATATATATATATATATGCTAATTTAAAAACTTTTGTTTTTCCCAATGGTTTTGTTTTTCAAAACAGGAAGAAGAAAGTAGTGAAAAGAAACAGAAATCAAATAATCCCATTGTATACTTTGACATATCTATTGATGGCCAGGAAATTGGAAGGATCCAGATAATGTTGAGAAAAGATATTGTTCCTGTCACAGCAGGTAATAAGTTATATATATATATATATATAAATTGGTTTTAAAATTAACATAGGTTGATGTTTTTTTGTGATGAGTCTATGAATTCTATAGCTAATGTTGTAACTTCTTTGTTTTTTTCTGATAAGCAAAACACTTGTGCAGAATTCATCACTATTTGTCATTTTAAATGCCTGAAGAAGTATTGCACCAAGTATTCAGCCATAAAAAAGGATGTATTAATCTTAAAGTTAGAAATATTTATTATTTTGCTAATGTCCATAATTGTATGATATGTTTGTCTTTGTTTCTTGATCTGATAGTAGCATCTGATTTTTCCAAAATAAAAATACAAATTTGTTTGCATTTTGTTTGTATGTATTTTCAAGTATATTGTATCATCCTCTTTCTGTGTTGAGTCCCAGTTTTTTTACAAGATGAATGTTGATTAATTATTTAGTATTTTTAATGAAAACAATAGATTTTTATTCCTATTTCAAAAAAAAAAAGTTTTTGTTTTGGAATTGTTTTTCCTTTCTAATGAAATGTGATTCATAAAATTGCCAAGTAATTAGGTTTAGTGAAAAATATTTAGCATTGATGCAAATTGGGTGTGATTATCTTTTATTTTTTACTTTGAATGATATATATTTTGTATGCATTTTGAATCATTAAAGTTGAAAGAAGGACTTATATATGGAGAAATAAATTAGCTGTCCTTCCCTTCCATGTTTAATTAGTTGTTTGATTCATTGAAGTCATTTGAAATTTAAAAAAAAATTGAAAATAACAATATTCTGGATAGAAATCACCATATAAAAGCAAAAAATTTTTGTTATTAATTTCACAGCCTTGTATATTTTATTTGGTTAAATACCATCACCAATTTTTTTATATATATATATTATGTTCATACAACAATAATTTATTATACAATGAGGAAAATTTTAATTAAATTATTATCGCAGTTACTTTATTAGTTAATAATGTGATCAGAAAAAGAATAAAACTCTTTGTACATGCCTTTTCTTTTTTTCAAATTAGTGTCATAGAAGAAAATTATTTTAATTTTTGTGCTGTTCTTTTCTTTTGAAATTCTTTCATTTTGATGGTGATTTTTTTTTCCTATCCAAACAATATATTTTTGATGAATAAATATTGTATCATAGTATGTTCTGGGATAGTAATAAATTACTTTTAAAATACATTGTTAATCATAGAAATTTGCAAAAAGCAATCATTCAACAAATCAATTCATTCAATCATTCAAGGCTTAGAAATCATATTTTAAAAGTAGTTGTTCATGATTATGCTTTTTACAATAAATCTAATTGAAAATTGCTTATAAATAAAAATGTAGAATTAACTTTTTTTTTCTTCTTTCAATAGAAAATTTCCGCTGCTTATGTACGCATGAGAAAGGGTATGGGTACAGAGGAAGTATATTTCATCGAATAATACCACAGTTTGTATCCTTTGGCTCTATGCTGGAGTTTGTCTTATTTTTTAATTATTTGTCATTTCAAATATATGGAAAATTATATATTTTTTAAAATAAATATTTCTATTAATTATAGTCCAATCGTTCATGTGCGACATCATAGAGGAAGAATCATACATCATACATCATCAAAAAGTGACGTCATAGAGGAAAAATTTTAATTGCAATAAAAGAATTTTAATTTTTAATTATTGAAATTTTAAATTATATAGCACTAAAAATACCAAATGAAAAAAATTCTACACTCACTATTGTCATTAGCATTTTTACTTTTACAGAGATTTGATTGGAAAATATTCCACCAGCTTTACCTGTTGGTGGCATTGTCGCCGTCATGGTGAAATATTTGAACGTTATAGGAATTTTTTTTTTTTTTTTTTTTTTTTTCATTTCAATTTCTATATGGGTTTCGAGCTTATGGTAAATTGCTTGAAAAAATTGCACTCTCAGTTTATATTAGGAAATATGGGGTATTTCATTTTTAGAGGAAAAAAAGGATTTGTGTGTGTTTTTTTTTTAAAAAGTTTAATTATATAAAAAAAAAATTGAATTATTTCTAAAACCTCATTAAAAAATTAAATATAGACGTCAGTACATAAATCAATTGGTATTTCCCATGCAAATCCTTAACTTTCATTCTCAGATGTGTCAAGGAGGTGATATAACAAAAAATAATGGAACAGGTGGTCGATCTATATATGGAAGGAAGTTTGAGGATGAAAATTTCACACTGAAACATGTTGGTCCAGGTTAGTTATATCACTTTTCTTATTCATTTTCTATGAATGTTGTTGAAATCTATTGTAAAAGAATTAATGTACTTTTTTTTAATTTTAGTGAAAAGTTATCAGACTTTATTGGTATTTACATTATAAATATATGAATTTTAATTTTTTTACTATTGTGTCAAATGTTTTTTTTCTTTTTGTATCCCATGATAAAACTTTTCATTTATGTTTAGAAGAGGGTTACTCTTCCTTCATCACTGTTCAAAAATCTATGAAATTTATTTTCTAAAATGTGATTGCAATGGAAAATCTCACAAAGATCAACACTTCTTTTTTTTTCTTCTGAAATTGATAATTTTTCAGTTTATTAAAAGAACAATTCGGATAATGAATTTTAAATTTAATTATCATCAATATTTTGATGTGAGGAAAAAGCATCTGCTTGAAAACACCTATCTCCAACTGATTTACCACATGCACCCAGTTGTGAACTGCTACTGCAAGACATCCTGTGTCCTGTAATCCATAATGTATTGTACATATGTATTTGGTTCTCATCTTATTAACATAAATTTAAAATTAACTATATATTAATGAAGGAAATTTTTTCTTTAAAAGATCAATTTGTATATCTTAAATAATTTATTATATTGTTTAAAAAAACCCATGAATTTAACTCTCAATTTAATGTCCCATTTGCAATCTAAATTTTAATAAGATATTAAATTATTTTCTTTTTTTGGTCCATATTTTGCCTCTTCTTAATTACTTTCCCATGCTTATGATGTTAATTAATCCCTATGTAGAATATTTATTAGTTTTTTTTAAAGAAAAATTATCCTTTAGTATTTAATGTTACTTATAATAAATTTCATTCAAGGTTTTGTTTCAATTTGTTACATAATTAGTTTTATCCTGAATGTTTTGAACATAAATTATATGAGCCTCTCATTTATTTTTAAATAAAAATTAGTTAATTTCATGTGCAGTTCATTCCTCATTTTGCAGTTAATTCCTCCTTTTTTTTATTTGTTTAAAAGCATATCAAATTTTCAAATATGTGATATCTCTTCACTGTTTTGAACAAAATATGAAAGTTAATTATGAAACTGCATGTTAAAAGATTGACAACACACTCCATTTACTGGTAAAAAGAGAAAATTTAATTAACAATTTATTACTGTTGCTATTACTAAATTAAAACTAATAGATTTTTTTTTTTTTTCATTTTACCTGTGTTTAATTATATATTTTGTTAAAAATTTCTTGATTAGTTATGAAATCATTTACTTCCTATTTGCAGGTTTGCTTTCCATGGCTAACTCAGGTCCTAATACAAATAACTCTCAGTTCTTTCTGACAACAGCTAAAACCGAGTGGTAAGTATTGTTTGTTGTTGAGGCTCTTTTTAAAATGCAGTTAAATAAATCATTTAATCATGCTTAGAATTTCAAATTATTTGTGTCCATTAGGACCAACCAAACTTAAATCAAAAATGCTTTTCTATAATAATATATTATTTTTAGGTTGGATAGTAAGCATGTAGTATTTGGTCAAGTGGTTAGTGGTATGGAAATAGTTAAGAGGATAGAGGTATGTTTACGTATTTTTAATTGTATTTAAAATTGTATTTTTTTATTTTGTAATTATTATAATTAATTATTTGCCTTTTTTCCAGAAATGTGGCACACAGCTGGGAAAACCTACACAGAAAGTTGTAATAAGCAATTGTGGACAGATGTCTTAATTTGTTTGCAATTAAAATGTATATGCTAAATAAAATTTTTTATTTCACTGAAAGTTGATATTTTTCAATTTTGTTGCTTTTCTCCTTTTCAAAATCAGAGGAAATTCTGCTTTATTGAGATTCATTTGACAGAATATTTCAATTGTTATTTATTTTAATATAATTGCTAATTGTTTGGTGGTATACATTATAATTGATAAAATGGTTGTATTCCTGGTTTGTGAGTTTTCTCAATAAGCATTGCTTGTAATTATAATCTATGTGGAAAAATGTATCATGCAACAAAATAACTTACTAATATGTGATCTAAGCTGAATTTTAAAAATTATAGTGCACAATTACATTTTTCTTATTTAAGTTCAAATATTTTATTGAATGCTGACATTTAGAGCATGCTTTAAAAAAATTAAAAATAATTAATAACAATAAAAGTGGAAATTTTTGATTTTATGTAATGGATAGCATTTAGAAAGGAATTCAGCATTTCATAACAAAAAATAGAAACGGGAGGCAGTTTCCTTCTAAGTTGTCTTGCCCTCTATAGATTATTAATAAATATTTTGCTTCTTGTGATTTGTCGAAAACCAAATATTAATGTCAATGTTTTAAAGGGACTTTTTTTTTTTTTGTTATCGTTATATTTAAATTTTGAATATTTTACAGACCAAACACATTATTTTATTATATCAAAAGAAAAAAGATTGCACCCCACCCACTGTTTCACATGAAAAATAAATTTGTTTCAAATGTGGAATATAAAAATTATATAAATTAATTAGTGTTTTAGTTATTTCTTCAAATAGCAAGCCAATTTTCATTGTCACTTTGAAATTCCATAATTTTTATGCTAAACAATGGATAATCTCCAATACTTATGATGTTATAAAAGATGGTCACAGAAGAAAGCCACAATATTCAAGTAAAAGAACAATTTTATTTCTCTTTCTGTATCTAAGAGTAAATTAATAAATAAAAAATTTCTAAAAATGAATAACATTCTTAAGAATGTTAAGTAGACTTTGAAGAGAAAAATACTCTTGTCATTAATATTTTTCTTAAATGTATAAATCAATACCTCATAAGGACTTAGCCTTTGCTTAATCCTATCTCTCCAGCTCTTCATGATTACATAGAATTCCAGTTTATTTTATATTTATGCTATATAGCTATTATTCTCATCAACTCAAATTTAAAATATTCAGCAAAATATATTAGTTGAAATGAATCAATATTTTTTTATTCACATATAATGAGGAAATCTGTGTGATTTATTTCAAAAGAGGCATTTCCTTCTCATAGGTATTTTATAAGATTTCTTTTTAATTTGATGTTTAATAAAAATTATTATTAAATATATTGTTTTTGCTTAAATTCCATAGGTGCCAAATTCAAAAAAAAAATTGCATTAATGAGTTTTCTAAAAGAAAATGAGATTTTCCTTGGTTTTAAATTGAAATTGATAATTCCTTATGCATTTTGAAATGCATGTTAGTTTATGTATTCATCTGCAAATTCTTTGTTCATTTTTTACTTACTAGTATTTGGGACTACTCAATTTCTATCTGGTGGAAAACGCCTTTTTCTGTAAGTTTAATAACTTTGCATTTGGTTAAATGCATAGTTATTAAACTCATTTAGGCTGTTAAAACAATAAGTCTTAATTAAGACTGTTAAGATAGTAATTTGGTTATAATTTCCTAAGTATAGGAATTTATTGCCAAGTAATTAGTAGAACTAAAAGGAAATTTATGTTGTTTAAAACTTTTAATGAAGTTTAAAAATTAAAGTAATCGATTGTAAAGACACGAGCAACAGAAACAAAACTGAAAAAACGCTGATGACATTTTTTTTTTTTTTTTTTTTCTGTTACAAACTGGCGCATGTATAAAACGAAGACGAATTTTCCGTTGGATTCTTTTAATTAAAATGGATCTCCCCAAACATCAGTTACTATAGCGACCACCATTCTACAAATACAGCGTTGAGTAGTGTTTTCGTGATGAACACACACAATACATTCCTTCGTAGTTTATGCAAATAATGACAATCATTAAGAGGGAGGACCTCTTCCACAGCAAAGGCTTTCCCGTGCCTACTTATTATTAATGGATTAATGATTGGGATAGTTTATAAGTGGATTAAGAATAATGTTTCTTTGCCAGACTCGTAACTCAATAATAACGGCACAGCTAGCGTGCAGGAGGGTTGAGGTTTGAATCCGCATAGACTGTTTTAAGGAACGAGAAGCCTGATTGCCTTTGTGTAACGTGTATGAAAACATAGTCAAACCTGCCTAGTGGGAAAATTCTGGATTTTCTCCAACATGAATGCTCATATGGGCCAATTACCCTTAGAATCCTCCCTCATCACCAATCGGGTGGTCTACATGAGACCCATCGATTTTCCAGCCTCATACTTCTAACAGGTATGGAGGTTGAGGTGTAGGAAAAGTCTTGTTTCTATACACCCTTATTGTGATTTAAGTTGTATTCATGTCAAATGCTGATGTTCGAAACCCCAGGTGGCACTGTTTTCAGGAACGAGAAAACTCGATGGCGATTGTGGCAATGTGTGTAAAGCATCAATAGCTAGACCTGTGTGTTGGAAGTTTTCTTGATTTTTTCCAACACGGCATTCAAGTATGGGCAGTTACCTCCAAAATTCCAACCCCTCATCACTTGTCGGTGGTCTACATAAGACCCACTGATGCTTTAACATCACTTTTCTAGATAATACGGGGTTGAGGTGTGCGGGAAAGAAAGTCTTGTTTCTATACACTCTTTATGTAATTTAAATTATATTTATGCTAAATGCTGAGGTTTGAATCCCCAAGCGGCCGTGTTTTCAGAACGAGAATACTCGATAGCGAATAGCGATTATGACAATGTATGCAAAGTATCGATAGTAAGGTCGTGGAAGTTTTTCGGGGTTTCTATCAACAGGACATGCACGAATGGGCAGTTACCTCTAAAATTCCTCCCTTACCACTTTTCGGTGGTCTACTTTAGGCCCACCAATGCTTTTAATCTCAATTTTCTCGCGGGTACAGGGTTGAGGTGGGGAAAAAAAGAAAGATTTGTTTCTATACACCCTTTATGTAATTTAAATTTATTCATGCCAAATGCTGAGGTTCGAATGCCCAGGTGGCACTGTTTTCAGGAACGAGAAGACTTGAGAGTGATTATGACAATGTATTCAGAACATTGATAGTAAGGGCTGTGTGGTGGAAGTTTTCCTTGTTTTTTCCCAACACGACATGTACGTATGAAGTAGTTACCATTAAAAGTATTCCTTCATCACCTGACGTTGTCTACATAAGGCTCACCGATGCTTTAACCTCACGTTTGTAGAGGATACGGGGTTGAGGTGAGGAAAAAGAAAGTCTTGTTTCTATAGACTCTTTATGTAATTTAAATTACATTCACGTTAAAAGCTGGCGTTCCCCAAATGGCATTGTTTTCAGGGACGAGAAGACTCAGTGGCGATTGAGACAACATATGTAAAACATCGATAGTAAGGCCTGTGTGGTGGAAGTTTTCTTTGGGTTTTTTTTTCAACAAGACATGCACGTATGAAGTAGTTACCATTAAAAGTCCTCCCTTCCTCACCTGTCGGTGGTCTGCATGAGGCCCACCGATATTCCATTCTAACTCGTACGGGGGTTGAGGTGTGGAGTAAAGTAAGTCTTGTTTCTATATACCCTTATTGTGATTTAATTTATATTCAGGTTAAATACAATTTTCAAATTTTACAATGAATACTGAAATTGAAATAGGTTTGTTATGATGTGATTCATTTATTTACTTAGTCAGTAGGCACTGAACACAACAGAATTCATGGAAAATGTCCATCCTAAGGTACCGCAATAAATACAAAAAAAAAACAGCTGCTATTTATAATTATTTCCTTAATTTGTGCTAAATTCAGTCGTTTCCGGATAATTTTATTAATTTTAAAAACAGGAAGTGATACGTATTTCTTGGTAATTAAACTGATTTTGGAGGTCATTTTATCGATTCCGAGGTTTCCTGTGCAGCAGTTTCCGGACGATTAAGGTGTTCCGCTCTGTTATGAGTGTTTGACAGCAGTCTCTGTTGGCATTCGAAGATGACTCCTTGCTACCTTCTGCTCCTCGCCTTGCTGGTCCTGGGAACGGCGGACGCCTACGTCTACCAGGGGCCCATTGACACTTCCAACGGTTAGTTGTTTCTCTACCATTCGCTTAACATCTTCTACTGGAAATAGTATCACTATCTTAGTGCACCATTACTTGAATGTAATGTAAACCATAGAATTTTTGACGTAAAGTAAATCACACAATTTTTGACGTAATGAAAATCATTTTTGACGTAATCTAAATCATGGAATGTAATGTAAACCAAACGTAATTCATATAATGAAATCGTAATCTAAATCATGTAATGTAATGTAAACCATAGAATTTTTGACGTAAAGTAAATCACACAATTTTTGACGTAATGAAAATCATGTAATGTAATGTATAGCACACAATTTTTGACGTAATCTAAATCGTGTAATGTAATGTAAACCACAGAATTTTTGACATAACGTAAATCATATAATGTAAATTGCACAATTTTTGACTTAATGTAAGTCATGCAATATAATGTAAATCACAGAATTTTTGACGTAATGTAAATCACAGAATTTTTGACGTTATGTAAATCACATAATTTTTGACGTTATGTAAATCACTAATTTTTGACGTAATGTAAATCACTGAATTTTTGACGTAATGTAAATCATGTAATGTATAATGCAAATCGCACAATTTTTGACGTCATGTAAATCATAGAATTTTTGATGTTATGTAAATCATGTAATGTAATGTAAATAACAGAATTTTTGACATAGTGTAAATCATGTAATGTAAAATAAATCATGGAATTTTTCCCATTATAAAAATATCAAGAAAATATTTTAATTACTATTTCTTAGTGCAGGAGATAATGAATTATTTCTTTAAAAATCTAGCTAAGGTTCTTTTTAATGTTAAAATTGGGATATACATTGAAAAGTGAGTGTAAATTAAAAAAATATTTTTTTATGAAATAGGAGTATTAAGATAAATTCGTCTTTTCTCGTAATTCTAATCATCAAAGAAAGAAGGTAAAGTTTAAATTAATAATTATTTTACAATAAAAAAAATAGGGGGCCTGATGGCCGAGCGGTCTGGCGCTCGGTACCACAGGTTTCGGGTTCCAGTCCCGCTGGTGTCATGGATGCTTTGTAGTGGTTCGGAATCCACTTTAAACCTGAGGTCCCAGTCTAATAGGATCGTAGAGCTTTGTGGGAGTAGTGTTATTCATGTCCGTAGCATATCTTCAAGCTACACATGCCACCTGGATAGTGCTGAATGAGTAACAGCGGTGCAGCCCCTTGCTTAAGGCACAAAGATGACTGTATCTATATATTTCCAGCTGCATCAGGAATATATATATATACCACTGTGCCCAAAAAGTAAGACCAATTATTTTTTTGTTTTCAAAAACTCTTTATTTATTCTTCCAAATTTATTTCATCGTCTTCAAAGTAATCCCCTCCGGACACAATGCACTTATGCCAACTTTTTTTCCAATCCTCATTGTATGCTAAATGGATGGGATGGCCTTAAAAGCTCGCACCGATTTACGTTGAATCTTTCAATCGACTCAAAACAGTGTCCCTGGGGTGGTCTTTTGAGTTTAGGGAATAGCCAGAAGTCGCACGGTGTGAATACGGTGTTTGTGGAACGATATGGGTTTCATTTTTGGCGAAAAAGTCACGAAGAATCAATGCAGTGTGAGCTCGCGCATTCAGTGTTTTCGGTACCAATCGAGATATGACGCGTTTGATGCCCAAAATGGAATTGACCGAACCTTTTGAAATTCCAACATCCTCAGCAAGGTCTTTAATTGTAAATCGACGGTTTGCAAGCACCAAATTTTAATATTTTTGGATGTGCGTTTCGTCGGTTGAGGTTGAGGTTCGACCAGAGGGCTCTACGTCTTCCACTCGTTCTCTGCCTTCTTTGAACTGTTTATACCACTACTAAGCATATCTTTCCGATATAGGAATGCTCACCGAATGCCTTCTGGAATATTCTATACGTTTCCGCAAACAAATTTTAATGCAAGTTCTTTGCTCAATGAATTCAGACATTTCAAAAATCACCGGAATTAGTTTTTGCGACTCACAAAACCAAGCGTAACTCAAACACTGATGAATATTTTGACGTGAAATTTCACACAGGTGTCAAGGATAGTGCCAGAAACCTAAAAAGAGAAAAAAATGAAATTCCAAAAGCCCCGGGAATTTTAAACTGAAAATCGGTCCTACTTTTTGGACACAGTAGTATGTTTGCCCCAACTCCCTTCTCCTGTGTGATAACCAGGAGGAAATGGATACACCCTCACCTTGCTTCCTGTTCTGCACTGCCTCCTGTTTCTTTTAAGGAAGCGTTATTAGATTGCCAAACTTAAGTTGTTGGATTAAGTGATGTCATTTGTTTCTATTTTTGTTCTTTGCATTTTGTTCTTTTTATGCTATCTGTTGCCCTGTGAACCTACCATTGGGACCTGATGGCCGAGTGGCTAGCGCTCTGGCTCTCCGTACCACAGGTATCGTGTTCGCATCCCGGCGGTGGCATGAATATTTGTAGGGGTTCGGAATCCACTTTAAACCGTAGGTCCCGGTCCTAATAGGATCGTAGAGCGTTGCGGGGGCATCGTTACTCCGCGTCCGTGGCTTATCTTCAAGTTACACGCGCCCCTGGGTAATGCAAAGTGAGTAACATCTGTGCAGCACTTGCCTTAAGGCATCAAGACCAAGCTGTCTAAGTGTTTGCCAGCAGCATTAGAACAAAAAAAAAAAAAAAGTTTCAAACTAAACCAAAAATGGAACTTTATTCAAACAAAATCCAAGTCACAAAAAAAGAAAATATCAAATTGTATATCATATTAAGTTTTATGTTAATATTTATTTTATTTAAGAACTGATTCAATAATTTTGCTAACAATTTGAATGTAGGCCCCTCTTGATCTTGAGGCCCTAGGCTGAAGCCTAGTTAGCCTATAGGAAAATCCGGCGCTGCTAATGGTCGATCTGAACTCAATCGAAATTGCGTTTCAGGCTACTGCGAAGGCGACTATGGCAGGATCCCCGTCGGCGAGACCGGCTACGACGACCTGGCCTGCGAGAGGATCACCTGCAGCCAGGGATGGATGAACGCGGCAGGGTGAGTGCATTTCCAAAATTCAGCAGAAGAAACTGACCAAAACCTAACACGCCTTTACCATAGTTCAACCACCAATTGTGAAAGAAAATTTTCAAGCGACCAAATTTGGGCAGATTCAAACAAATCGACATAATAGGGAAGAAATGTAATTTTGAATGTGTTGTAGTTACAATACAAATGATTATACACTCAAGAGCCAAAACATTATGTCACCCCTACATTTTGTAATGAACTCGCCTGGATGACGTGAAAGGCACGTGATCAGGTGGAAGTGGTATTTAACTGGTATTAAGAGGTGGTATTAATCACTAGACCTTAGAGAGTAAAAGTACTCCCAGAGGAGCCTCCAATCAAATTGCAGTATTTCGGTGACATCATAAAGGAAAAAAAAAAAAAGTGCACTATATTTGGCGATATTCGCGTTTTGAGCTAAATATGATATTGCTTTTACTGTTCGTCGTTCATTTACATTTTGTATTAGCTACTGTTCGTCGTGTTTTACAATGAATTCGATTGAACAACAAATAGTTGGAGACTACCAGATGAACACCTTTTTCCAAAAAAAAAGTGCAAATTTCAACATTTTTACTATTTCAACTATGCATGAATATTTACATTTATCTGTTTCTTTATTTGATTATTATATTTACTTTTCTTATTTTTCATCATTTTAAAAAAATTGCATACTTATTAAAATGTAAAACTATTTTCTGAAAAGAGGCATTATTAAAGCTGTAAAACATTTATTAAAATGTAAAACATTTTCTGTTATTAAAACAACATTTTTTTTTTTTTACATATTTTTATAGACTCATTCTTTTAAAAATTGCATTCAAAACTGTTAATTCCTTTTCCCTTCCTTTTCTATCATGTATGAAAACTGATTCTTTCAATAATTATCTATTTAATATATACCATATTATTATATAATAAGGTACGATTTACGGTTGATTTCACAATTCTCTTAACTCTCACATGTGCTTGGTACAAGGGAACGAATAAATTTAAATGAGAGAGAAAGGGTATAAAGGAAGATCGACATTTTTAATTCAAAATATATAAGAATTAAAAAAATATAAGAAGTTAATTAGTTTTATTAAGTTTTATAATAAAAGCTAAAACAATATTAAAAATATATAGTAAGGTACTGAAAAATATTTCCTGTTAATATTTTTAAAACAAATTCTCAAAATTATTCGATTTTTTTAATAAAACAATATTATCAAAATGCTAGCATATTACTATATATTAAAATGTAAAAATATTAAAAAAAAAAAATATATATAAATAAAAAAAAAATATATTAAAATGCAAGCATATTACTATATATAATTATTGAGACTTGAAAATACCCTGTAAAGCATTATAGAAATTTTGGAAGTGCCCCTATAAGACAAATTTATTAGCATAGAAAATCTGAACAAATATATTTTATTGAAACTTTTTGTGAACTTATTATACATGAGAGTATTTTGATATAAAGAACTTAACATATCAATACAAGGATCAAAGGAGAAATAACAAGATATGAACTAGAAACATGATCAATTTTGCATAGCTAGAGCAACAGCGGTCTTCAACACGTAATTTATCATGTGCATCGTAGAAACACCGTCAAACAAAACCATGATAACGTGCTTAAAATTGAAAAGTTATATGATAAGTGTTTCATATTTAGGGCCCTCAAAAACCTGAAATGATAGAAAGAAATTGTGCATGAATGTTCATAACTTGCATCTACGAAATTGAAAAACACAAATATCAAAAGGCATTGCATGTGTAGATCAAAGAAGAACACAGATTATTTATACACATTAATAGGAGAGAAACAAGTTGTTCCAGGAAATCATTGAATTAAAAATAAAATAATTGTAACATCCTAAATATGTATAGATATCATGGGTTGCATCTTTAGATAAATTTGTTGAAAGTCAACTTACAAATGGAAGAAAAAATGCCAAAACAAGTAACACATCCTTTACTGAATTTTAGTTTTTAATGCAAGTCGTTCATCTTTATCATCGGATGTATATATGCATAATATGTGTTTTTATTGTAAAAGTTTTATGGTGAAATTTTAAGTAATCATTACAAAATGTTGCATTAATGGCAAGTAAAGAAAATTCATCTCTTTCAAATTTCCAATGCCATACACTTTATTATTATATATATATATATATATATATAATATTGTCTATTTTACTCAAATTGTTATAGTTCAAATTCAGTAAAAGATCACTTTTGATAATATTTTTAAAGGATTACAATTTTTGATATTTAATAAAAAGAATTTCCTTAATTTTATTATTAACCATTTTACTATTATTAACCGAACTTAGGGCCGGATTTAGATGAAAAAGAGGCCCTAGGCTATTCCACTTAGGAGGCCCTTTCACCTCCCATTTTTAAGTTTGTAAATTACATGAAAGATAATAAAATACATCATTACTGTGATATATATCAACATGTTAAATGAAACACGTTGTGATTGGTACTAATCTTTATAAAAAATGTGGCACAAAAAAAAAAAAAAAAAAAGTCGAGAACACTTATTTGGACATTTATTCTCAGCACCATATATAGTACTTGTAACAATAACTAATCAAACATAACGCACAACATTTACAAAGAAACGAAATTCAAATAATAAAAATCTTTGGCCACGAAAATAAAATATGCAATAAAAATTATCATATTTTCTATCAAATTAAATATAATATATTCAATACATTGAAGATTAAAGCAAATTCAATTCAGATAAATTTATTTCATAATAATTCGCATTTAAAGTTTAAGTATGAATTTTAAGTTTTAAATTAAACCAAAAATGGAACTTTATTCAAACAAAATCTAGATCACGAAAAAGAAAATATCAAATTGTATATCATATTAAATTTTATGTTAATAGTTATTTTATTTAAGAACTGATTTAATCCAAGTATACATTAATTCGAAATAGTAGATTAGAAGAATTTCTTTCTAAACTTTTTCACACAGAATTCTTTTATAAGTTCATCAAAATCTATTTTTCTGAAGGTTTCATTTTCGATGCACAAAATACTTAATGAAGACAACTTTGTTATTTTTATGTTTGTTTATTAGTCATATGTGTAGAATTTCTCCTTATTTTCGATTCAGTGTGTTAGTGTTTACTGTTTTTAGAATAGTGACATTTTAATTTTGCTAACAATTTGAATGTAGGCCCCTCTTGATCTCGAGGCCCTAGGCTGAAGCCTAGTTAGCCTATTGGGAAATCCGGCCCTGACTGAACCCATTATTAACCGAATTACTTTTACATTTACTTTATTATTCGTGGATGGACTACTCGTATATACGTAAGTGGAATAAAATGGTCGCTGATTTGCAGTGTGTTCAGCATTGCATTGAATTATGTAAATTTCATTTGTTCATAGTGCGCATGTGCGCTTTCTTCTGTTTTGTATTTAAGGCAAAGTAAGCCGAAATCTATGTTCTCATTTTTTAATTGATTTCCTGGATTGTTAAGTTCTTGTGGTTATCAATAGAATTAAAGAATTTTTCAGAAACGGGCTTAAGGAAGTCTTTAAGTGGAGGAATATTAATGGCCTGCTGTACTTACGAATTCCTCATATAACATTTAGCTGCAGTGATTCGTCTGAGAGTGATATTTTGAAAAGTTTTAATGATCTTTAAGTTTGACTTAGGGGCATAAGTCATTCGTAAGTACTTATAGGTCGTAGAACAGTTGCATACAAAAGAAATTTATTGCTCCTATTCATGTCTATTGATAAGAGAAAAATTCTAAAATTCAAGCGAAATTTATTTTTAGTATATTCAAAATGCTTTTTCCATGTGAGATGTTGGTCCAAGGAAAAAAATAAAAAGTACTAAATTAAAATCTGAATCTAAATATTTGAAATACTTTTTCCAAGGAATAATAATGTTAATGTTAATGTTTTTATCACATTAAAAATTATATAAATATAAATTTGGATGATTTCGAATTATTCTATGACTTATTCAAGGTATTATTTTTCCCTTCAAGTTCTGCATTTAGCGATATGTAATGCTCTGGAAGAACTACTATAGAAATTGTTAAAATTAGAATGGCTGAGAAGATATATGTGTACTTTTCTTGTTCATTATGATTCCTGCATAAAAGGTGTCGAGATGTGCCGTATACAATTGAACATTTTAGAAGAACAAATTTGCAAATGAATAAAAAGAAATTGTACGATAATGGATAATTTCAGATTGTAAACAGTTTTATTTGATTTGAAAAGTTTTTTTTTTATTTTATTTAAAAACTATTTATTTTTTTGATTATTTTGATTTTTTATTATTTGATTTGAATTAGGTTGGTTGGTAATTTGTTTAAGAAACTGGACAATTAAGAGCAGTCAGAATCATAAAAGATTATACTAAGAACTGTAAGACCAGAAAACGAAATAAAATAAACTATAACCTACAAGTACTATACGAAAATTTTACAAAAATTCGATTTTCTAATAATTCAAATTGTTACACAAGCAAGTTTTTTCTTGGTTCTATTTCACAGACGACGTTAAATAAACTTGAGTGCCAGTGCTAAAAGAACTTCTACTCTGATGGGAAGAAGTTAATGTGATTGAAGATGCAGGAACGATTTAAAAGATTTATTGAGACAAAAAAAAAAAAAAAAAAAAGAAAGAAAAAAATGAATTAAGTAAAAAAAAAAAAAAAATCAAAATAGGAAAATTTAAAATGATAAAAAAACAAACTTGGATTTAAAACAGCTAAAAATAAAGAGTAAAATATCAGAACACTATGTAGCATTCATAAAAAGAAGAAATTCCCCGTTCTAGGAACCAGTTGAATGGACCGGACGTAGTAATAAAAAATTACAAAGGAACACAATAACAAACCAGCCCCCTATAACTTTTAGCTGCTGTGGATGGTCTCAAATCTCCAATTTTATAACAGCCCAATAAAGGGGACCTATTACAATAAGTCAGTAATGTAAGCCGTTGGCCATTTCATTGTTATTAGTGTGAGAAAAACATGCTACAGGAGCAACAGTTTAGCTTCAGGGGAAAAAAAAGGCAATGAAATTTATTTTACATTGATGATTTACTATGAAAAAATCTAATTTGATATTTATCGAAGTTTTATCGCACAAATACATATAGAAGATATATATATATATATATTACATAAATAAATAAATGAACTAAAAAAAAATAAATAAAATAAAATCATAAATACGAAAAAAATATATATCTATGTGCTCTCTCATTTGATCCTAACATTCTGGAACTTTGTTGTCTGTTTGATCTCACATTTAAATGTTTACTTATTTTATATTACTATTAGAAATGACTAAAAATATTGAATCGCAAGATTACTTAACGTATTCTATGTATGATGTTTGTGTAAAACTATTTAATCGCCCTTTTTTATTGTTATTTAAACAAAATCTATGCATGGTAATTTTGAGAGCCGTTGTGAAAATTTTCTGAAATGTGCCTGTGAATTAAAAATAGATTTTCTTCTCATATTTTATGAGTATGTAATAAAACATATATAACTTGTTTTTATAATTCGTAGAAGAACTATATATATATATATTAACTTTTGATGTACGTAACTAAAGATAAGTGTGAGAACTTGTGCTTCATTTCTTATTACTTAAAAATTATGCAAAAGAGAAATTAAAATAAGAAACCGATTTTTTTCCTCTAAATTTCTTTCTATTTAATCGTGAATCACAGCACGGATAAGCTCTATTTAATTACATATGAAATATAATTTTTTATGATAAAAATTATAAAAAGTAAAAAAAATTTCTGATCATGTTCTTATTTGAATCCATAATTAGAATTACTGCATAAATTGTCAAAAAATTTTTCTTATATTTTCATTTTCAATCTTCAAAAATATTTTTTTTTTCCAAACAAAAGTTTATCAAATTGAATATAGTACTTATCTACTAAAACAGCATAATACCTGTGCATATTTTCAAATTACAAAAAATGTTAAGCTCTAGGATTTATTAAATAAAATGAACGTTTTTATTTTTTTTTTTGAAGTGTTTTAATTTGTTTAAATGTTATAAATTACAACCTCATTAGTTACTTATTGCAAGCTTCATGTTATATTTGAATAATTATAAAACATATTTTAAAAATAAATTTTAATAAGATGACAATGGAAAACATATTTGCTTTCTCTAGAATACACAACAAACTAACAGATTGCTTTATATGTAATGAAACTAATTTTATGCTATTTTGTAAATAATTTTACATTAAAAGATTTTTGAAATCTAATTAAAACAAATTATCTAATATTTGATTTATTAATTGAAATTAATATTTTCGTGCTTATTTGCATAAATTATAAAGAAGACAAAAATTTTCTTTGGTTTATTTAATATTAGCAAATATCTGTATTTTATACATAAAAATGCAAAATAATTTCAAATTAAATGTAAAACGTTTTTCAATAAAAATATTATATCTTCTCTCTACAATAAAATACTACTACTGTTTTATTTGCATTTTGAAGTTCTTTTTATGATAAAATTAATTTAGTTTTACATTTAATTGCAATCATTTAAATTGTAATCATTTAGTTTTTTTTTTTTTTAGTCTACACTTTGAGTACAAATATACTCTTCATTATATTAAAACACAGAAAACTTATTTTAATTTTGTATTTATTTTTATCAATTTTGTTTATATATATTTAAAATGTTTTTAAAAAAAAGTTGCACTCTCGAGAATACGGCATGTCAATGCGACCCAATACTATTCCTGCTCAAGTACAGCCTTAGAGAGCAAAAGTACTCCCAAAAGAGCCACCAAGCGACCCAATAAAGATTATCGCCAAAACGAGTTTGGCTCAGTTCCCTTTTTTGCCCAAAAAAATAAGACACTGACATCAATAGGGTTGCATAGTTTACGATGCCCAAAGCAGCGTTTGGATTGGCGGCTCCTCTGGGAGTACTTTTGCTCTCTAAGGTCTAGTGTATTAATCCATGCCAAGGCGGATTGAAGTTGTGTTGCGCGCCAAAGGTGGGTCAATTCGTTATTGACAGGTGGTCATAATGTTTTGGCTCTTGAGTGTAATTTTTAATAATAAAAAATTTAAATTACAAAATATCAAAAGAAAAAAAATTCTACAGTAATTAAAAAAATTTTTTTTTTTTTTTCCAATTCCTTCTATTAGCTCACACTCTCCCTATATATATATTGTTCAAATTTTCAATCGTTCATAAAATACTTTTTTATTCATCTACTCAAGTTGAAATACATTTTTTTTTAACTTGTAGTGGATGACACTGGATGTTAATACAGTTTTTTCAAATATTAATTCAGTAATTAAATTTAATTAATTAATTTTAGGTTTTTTTTAGATTTAAGTTGCATGCATATATCAATAGATGGCGTCAGATAAACTTAAAAAAATGAAAGAAAATTATTTATAAAGGACTTTCTGAGTGAAAAAAAAAGTAGGAATTGACTTAAATTTTTTTTTTTTTATATCACTTGTTTTAAACTGCTTTTGCACTGCGTATCATTAATTAGCGCCTCTAACAAAGCATGGGTCCTTTCTTTTTAAGTCTTTAAACCGGATGTTTACCCTTTTATACAATCTGTAGTGAAAATGAGTTGTCTAATTAATGATTAAAATCTTCCAACCTATTTGAGGAGGATAATAAAACCGCGTATTCTGCACTTAAGGGTTTCAATTCCGACAAATCTCTTTTCCACGCCAAATGGAATCGCCAAAGATTAGTGAAAAATACAGCCAATGCCATTTTGGTTGTTTAGGAAGTGCCGTGGTAAAAATCGCAAGGGAAAAAAAAAATCGACAGATAAACAAGCGGAACCCTCAAGTGCAGAATTCCCATAAAATCTTATGTTCGAGAATTAAAAATAGGTATTTGTCTTATTCTCCAACAGATTCGTCACAGCCGATCTTGGCACGAATGATTTGTTATAGAGGTCTAAGAAAATTTCCAAATTCATAGGCACTGAAACTTTTGTATTCATTATCTAGGTTCGCATGATTTGTAGAAAAACTAGCCATATAGCAATTGTTTTATTCAATAAAATAATTTATTGTACTCCGGCTAAAATCCTTCAGTATGCAAACAATCCATTACAAGATGAAAGTGATCAAGGAAGTAAAAAAAAAAAAAAAAAAAATTGATCAAAGAAACGAAAACTCCGCTCTCGAAAGCAATACCCATAATTTCAACGGTGAAAAAATTACTTGTATCGTTTTACATGCCTGTCTGTGCAAACCTTATTAACCCTCGGATCTCCTTCATCTTAACTAATTTTAATAACTGTCGACCCTCCCTCTGAACCATATTCAACCTTTCCAAACTGTACAATGACATCCATAGGCACAGAAAGTTGTGATGTAGTAGTAGTAGCAATTTTAGTTTGAATAAAATGTTTTTTTCTTATATTTAAACGTTTACTTTTAATTAATGTTTACTTTATACTTTATAGAAAACTAAAAGATAGTTATCTCTGTCAACATAATTTTCTTAATTCTACGGTATTTATTGTTCTAAAGATGTTCTGTTTTAAAATTAAGTTTAACAAAGTGCATGTGATTGTTATTAGACCTTGCATAAATGCACATTCCTTATACAATCCACCAACAATACTGATTTATACACAGTCTAGTCACATTAATGTGACTACTTTCGACGTCAACGTGGAATAACCAACCACAAAAGGCAGGTAGCAGCACATTGCAGTAGAGTGTATATAAAGAATTCCACTTAATACCACATTCCATACTACTTAAAGCCAGAATATACAAGAGTGTATATTCTGGCTTTTGACAGGTGGTCACATTAATGTGACTGGACTGTGTATATATATATATATATATAAACCATTTGATTCATCAATTTTTCAATTGACGGCGTATTTCGTCTTTACATTTCTTTTTAAACCCTATATTTGTCTTTTTTAAATATGATAAGCGCCTTTCCTGGGTTTTTTTACGTATATTTATCATGATTTTTATTCATGTTTTCACGGATCCGAGCCAATTATTTTTTTGCTTTTTACCACTTTGTATGGGCGCAGCTTGGCCCTTGTGGCCTAAAACTCCAACCAACCAATTTCCAATTGACGACTACAAAAACCGAAGTAAATATTGAAACACTTTACAATAATTATTATTTATTAAGTTTTCTGCCTTTACACATGCACGCTTTATTTATTTGGTAAAAATAATCTGTAATGTGACCACACATGTTTGGCACTTACTCAAAGAGCATTCGATTCGCAGGTGTGGAACTGCTTCCATCAACATGCCCGGGTGCCGCCTGGTGCGAGGAACCGGGCACTACCCCGATTGCTGCCCAACGCACGTGAGATGCGATGACGAAGACAACGAGACGGAATGATTGTCTACCTTCCCGACTATGCTCTACGAATGCTCAATCCCCTTACGCTATTGGGAAGACTAATGCTTTTGTTTTTAAAATACATAAATTTAAATAGTTTCCTTTCTTTTATGTAATGATATTGTTGAATAAAAAAAATTTAATGTTTCAATTAATGTGTAATTTATTTTCTAATGGCAAAAACACCAATAGTAAAATCTATAAAAGGAATGAAATTTACAGTTTAATCCAAACTTCTGGTATTCTTCTTTGGCAAAAGTCTGGATCAGACTGCCATCTCTACTTCCCCTTGCAGATCCAAATGCCTTGGCAAAATCTAAACTTGTGATTCCTTCTAAGATCAAAACTAAATACCAAATTACAGAATTAAATGTTGACAAAAGAACAGCTACTATTCTCACGGGATTAAGGATAAAGCACCAAAAAAATATGAAAATTTCTGGTGATGGCGTTAAAAAATACCAAAAAATGTGGCAACTGCCCTGATGTCGAGCTTGCTCCTCATCATGTCTGATTGCCCAGCTGTTGCAACTGCCATGCATTGCCTGGACCATCCCTCAGAAGAGGATATATAGAGCTGGCAATCAATATAGCCAATATTATTCGGGAACACCACTATATTTGATTCCCTTGTACTCTTCACAGGATGCAACAATCAAATTTACACAATTTCCTACAAATGAGTAAAAAACCCATTGCCTTGTACAAATTCTCACCATTTCCTAAGTGACCCTCAAGGTAATCTAATTCAACATATTTAAAACTTTCAGAAATTGGAGATGAAATTATTTTTCAGAGTTGATAATCTACTGTGAAAGGACAGGCAATGGGAACAATTACTAAATATTAAACAAATTTTCAAGGAAACATACCTTCACCTTAAAAGTGTAGTATATTAGATGTCCAATGGTGTACCTTAAATAATTAAGAATGCTCGAAAATGGTTATGAAAATATGAAAAATTATATGAAATGGTTTCAAATAAAATGCCCAATTACATAAATATTTGTATATATTAATCATGCATTTAAGCATGATATGTTTGATGTCCACAATACAAAAAATATAAAAATTAAAATATGACAATTTTATGTAAAATTATAGAAAAACTTCATTTGAAATAAAGATCTAATAGAATGCAACCACTTTGTCTACAGCCCCTGCTATAAAATTTCAGTTTCAATTAATTAAAAAGAGCCGATTAAATTTTTTTCTGATTATACAACCAAGTAGAATGAGTTCTTAATAAAGTAGTTTTTAAATGATGAACAAATTTTTAGTAATTATATTTTACATTTAAAACCATAAATATAAATACATAAAACAGAATCATTTTAAGTGGGCGATAAAAGATTGTTCTAAATTATAAAAAAAAAGTATGGAAAATTACAAGAATAGATATATTTAATGAAAAATGTAGGATAATTAGGCATTGTGGCAATATATGTTATATCCCAATTCTATCTTTAAGGCTATTATTATTGTCAATGAATAGAAAAGCCAATGCTATTCACTCTAAATGCTATAATATAAAATGTTAAAAAAAAATTTTTTTTTTTAATCGACAAAATAACTGGGATTAATTTCTTAATAATCTTAGAAATTTTATTCAATAGTTTTTCTTCAATTTCTAAAAGAACATTTGTCAGTGGGATTCATCTAGTAAAATAAAATAAATACAGTGAAATTAGGTCGCCCTCAAATATATACGTTTTAAACAAAAAATATAATAAATATTTTGACAAAATGATTTGAAGTTTATAAAAGATAGAGAAGCAAGCATTGCTAAAGTAATGAAAATGGAAAAAGAGAAAAAGTATTTTAAGATAAAAACATTGAAGGAAAACCGAAAAAACATGAGGATTTTTTTTGTTATGTGGAATGTGTGATCTTTTCCTCAATATATCCACCAGGACAAAGAATACAAAAATATAGAATCCATAATTAAACAAACTACTTATAACTATTATATTGACATGAGCTAAATTTATGATTAACCAAGATAATTTTTTTCGGTTTTTACAAAACAAACATTTTTTTCAATAATGAAACAGTTAGAAAATGTGAGGGAAAGGACAAATCTTACACAGAAAAAACACACAGCTTACATTTAATTAAAAGAAATCTTTAGAGTCCTAACTTATAGTTAGAATTTGACTATAAGTTAAGGAAATGATCATTAGATTAACTACTAAATCAATATCCATTGCAAATTTTGTTATATTAAAAAAAAATTAAACCACACAAATATATAAATAAACTTCAAAATTGCATCCAAATGCAAAAAGTTTGCTTCAAAAATGTTTATTAACAATAACAACAAGGCACATAATGAGTTCTAAAATCAATTGAATTCTAAATCGGTTTGATAAGAATAGCTTCCACCTTGGATCCTGCTTCGAGAACAGTGCACGAGCTTGTTCTGGGAGGCAGAAGCAACAGTGCGTGGGCATTCTGTAAGCTGAGCAGGCGGCTGCTCTGCTGGGGGCCAGTACTGCTTGCCATGAACACACCCTCTTCATTGCACACCAGGCAAGCCCGATGATACTCAGGACGCTCATCCAGCTTAATGTCATGGGTCAGCTGCAATAAAGCACATTTATTATCAAATTGAACAGTTTCATGTTCACACATACAAAAATACTTCTATTTTTAACTAAATATTAGAGAATGAGTAGTATCAGTAAGTTTGATTCAGCTTGCAATCGATATCCTATTTTTAGCTCATATAGGATAGTATTCTAAGAAAAATATGCATAAATGAATAAAATATACAAGTCTCACAGGAAATAATTCTGCTTTGGATATATCAATTGATTAGTAAAAAAAAAAAAAAAAAACATTATCACAATCATCCAAGTCCCTTTTAGTGTGTTAATTGTGATATTTAAGTTAAGACAACCATAAATATCACTTGAAACTGAATGCCTATTTCAATTACTGAAAATAAGAAGCAGATAAAAAATAACCAGTCGATGCTTTGTTGCACTCAGATGGCCTATATGAATTAATTTCATCATGAATAATACAAATTTAGATAAACTTCTCATGAGGTGTCTTCTTTCTCTACTCTGTACATATCAAGAAAGTAGTTTTTAGCGTTTTATATTTCGAAAAAGTCATTTAACCTTTAAAATGTATTCATGTATACAAAAAAAAAAAGTACACATTTTTATAAAAACTATACAATATATGTCAAAATTAAAACTGAGCTAATTTCAATATAATTCCAAAAAAAAAAAAAAAAGTGGCTTTAACAGTGAACTATCTAAAAATAAACCTTTGTATTTCATTTTTTAATATGCATATACTAAAACTAAGCATTTTTAGTATATGTATTGTAAATAAAAAAGGTTTAATGCATGATCCGACAGGACTACAGTTTTCATTTCCAAAACAACATTATAACAATCCATATTTCATTAAAATTAATTTTTAAATCATAAACCTAAGCAAAATAAACATACATATTAACTGCTAGAAAAACAAAGATAAAAACATCTAGTTCAACATACAAAAGCAACTATGACTGTCACTACTGAAGCAAAATGGTATTCACTACACTATTTTGAAATAAGAATATAAGTGTAAAAAAAAAAAAAAAAAAAAATCATGAAAACTTTATGAAAAAAAAAAAAAAAAAAAAAAAAAAAAACTTATATGTACCAATACTAAATTTTTCCCATTAAACTAATTTTTTTTTTTTTCTGAATTTTGCAAAGCTGGTGTTATATCCTTGAAATTAATGGATGTTTTCAATTCTTTAAATTAAAAAAAAAAAAAAAAAAAAATGGGAAAGTAATATGTAAACATGGTTTCTTTTTAGAAAATAAAACCTTTATGAAAATTTATATAGCTGTTGGCATCTCTCTGAATATATTAAATTTTGAAAAGTTTTAATGAAACAAAATATTCATTTCAAGTTCAAAATTAAGTTGAAAATTAAAAATGATCTATGTTAAAATTTTTAATTTTTCCAATGAATGAAAAAAAAAAAAAAAAAAAATAGTTTAAAAAAACCTCTCATTTTATACTAATTTATGTATTATTTCCCCATTCTTGAAGTATAGAATTTATTTCATAAATTGATGAAGTAAATCTTATGTATTAATTAAATACATTCTCACATTGGTGTTGAAAGATTTATAAATAAGTCTTTAATTATCAATCTCATTTCATCTTTCCTATTTCAGTTTTATGAAATTTCTTTCCTTCATTAATATCTTTCTTAATGCATATTCTATTTCAGAAAACTTGACTTGAAAAACATATTCATAAAAAGGCTTTGCTTAAATATGATTACATATACAGAGATAACCTTCACCAATTGTCATTGTTGATAGGATTTTTTATTTTTTTTATGGTTTAACTATAACTTCACTACAGCCAGATTTATTGAAAGAACAAGGGATTTACAAGGCAAACAAGTCTTCAAATAGCAACAGAAGTCCTAATTTCTCAATAAATAGTAAATTTAATTTTCTTCATGGTCTTTTAAAATGTCCCATAAAAAAAAAAAAAAAAACCGAGGATAACTATTTTTTGAGTAAATACTGAAATAATAAGCATTGTATCAAATAAATTGAATGCAGAAAACTTACCTGAACCTTGATAGTTTTATGCATGGGTTCGTTGAAACCCATCAGCTTCTTAATGCAAGGGATCACAAACAGGTAGAAGCATACAAAAGCAGACACAGGGTTTCCTGGCAGACTAAAGACATACTTCTTCTTCCCATCCACGTAAGCAGTTGAAAAAGTGGTTGGTTTCCTTCCAGAAATCATATTGACATGTTTTTAAATAAAATAAAATAATAAAAAATTTAGAAAAGTGATAAGCAACTATTGAAGGCAGATTATTTAACAATTAATAGCAACTAAGCTGAAGGAATCCAAAGTTTATTGCAATAATAATAGAATGAAAATTTTTAACAAACATTTGTTATACAATTAACACATTCAACCTATTTTTGTAATATAATTACATAAGCTACAACGAAGGCTTTTGAGGCTCTTCAGTACAATCAATCATATTGAAAAAGTGAAAGTATAAGTTTTTTTTTTAAATTGCAAACCAAAATTAACTCCACAGAGAATAGTGATATACACCCTTTCATTATATAATAAATAACCCCAGCAAAGCAGTTGTTTTTAATAAAAAATTAGTACAACAGTTTTTTGTCTATTTTTTACAAAGTTGAATTCCCCTTGTTTCAACACAAAATGTATCATCCTGCATTGCAATTCATCCTTTTGTATTTGAAACTGACTTTACTGAATTTTAAATTTCTATTCCCGATATTCATTTTGAAATATACATATATATGTAAAGAAAACTTTATGATCCTAAGTCTTGGATATTATAAATTTAAATATTTTTAATATCAAGAGACTTAAGTTTCCCTATATATCTTAAATTTCAATAATTAACAATATATTTATCAAGCGCTTAACTATATGTGTAACATATTGCCTGTGGTGCAAAACTTCATGGATTTGTATCTTGTCGATGGCATATCTGCATTCTATTAATGCCTTCTGACCACAACATGTCAATGCTAGTGAAATTTCAAAAGGTCCCTCTGATGTGTCAAAAAACCTGGACGCATGGTGTTCTGGTGCATAATCTATCAATATCATTGCTTCAACCTATTTATAATGATATCTATTAATAAACGATGAATGTAACCCAAGATTTGGTATGACAAACTCTGCAAATTGATATGGGTTTTTGTGTTGTAGCTGGAAAAATTGCTCACTGTGACCTGAAAATGTTTCTGACATCCTGTGCTTTTGCAAATTCAAATTATGTGATGGCTTTGCTCACCACACTTTGCAAAATAATGTAATACAATGTTATGTTGAGCTATGTAAGTATGGATTAATCTGTCGGATAACACACAATACATACTATATGCATATTGAATCATTACAGTGCTCATTGGTTACCTGCATTTAAGCATGCATGTACAGATTGCACCTCGTATCATGTCGGCTATGTATTGAGCAGGTGATGTTGTAAGCCCGAAAAAGGACTGCACCCAAATGAATCAGTGTCACACACAGAAGTATTCATGTATCATCAACTTTTAGCCCAAAAAATGATGACCCTGTTGAATATGAGTCTTATGATGGGAGCATGTTATATTACTTTCTCCCCCAATCTATGTATTTTTGTACTGATACAATAGTAATAACATAAATTCAGTCAAAGATCTTTGACAAACGACTGATGTCAACATTTAAAACCGAGTATCTTTGTCTGTCAGTACCTGGCGGACTGTTCTGGCATTCTCTGGTGCTTTTTCATTACCGATTTTGTAAACCCTTTTTCTCTTTTCACTGTGCGCTTCAAATCATATTTGGTTACTGCTATCCAACCAAGCGAAGAAAAACCGGATAAAACTACAAAAATCCCAGGTCACAGCATTTACTAACCATAACCAAACAATCGTAACTTGTAAAATTCTCAATGTCTCTATGGTGTATTTTTGTTATGTTATGGTTTAAATGTAAGCTGTTTAAACTGTACTGTGTATAATCTTACTAGCTAACGAAAGCTATCAGTCAGTAAAATGTCATATTTTTGTTATCCATGTGAGAGCATTTCTCATTTCTACCTGGCTGATCCACATAGTCTACTGGAGTATTGATTTGTTTAATAGCGGTATTCCATTGCTGATCTTTCAGCACAATAATTTCCAATTTCAGGTTAAGCCTTACAGTGAAACCACAGCGCAAACCGCTGAAAAATGCAGGATATGTGTGCCAAATACCCCAAGAGGTCCAGGCGCTACAGCCCAGCTGAGCGATGGCGGGCCCTTATTTTTGTGCTTCTCATCTATCATGGTATTTA